>ML818702.1:106562-126980 GCA_009831015.1 Picea engelmannii | reverse complement strand
GTTCAAGTGCTATTTCTGTTGCTATTTCGTATATCATTTCTGTGTATTGTGAAGATTATGCTGGATATTTTACTGTTATTCTGTTATTTCTAGCATTTCGTTCCTGTTCTGCATATTTTATATATCTGGTATCTTGCACTTTCTGCCATAGAAAATGGGCCAAACTGCTGAAAAATAGGGCTGCGGTTATGGCTCTGTATATCTCAAATCACGATAGCTGTGTATAAACTAAAAGAGGCTTTTGTGAATCTGTTTATTCTGAGCAAAAACCTCTCTCAGTTTTCTGAGATCCATTTTCATTTCCCCCAAATCTGCATTTAACAAACATGTGTCAAAACGAGAAAATATGAAATCCAAAAATTAGGGCTCGTAGATGGATTTGATTCTCCCAATCTGTGACCATTGTAGGAAAACTAAGAGAGGATAATGATCTCTGATGTGTTACACACAAAATTCTCCAACGATTTCTCAAAATGATATTCCAGTCACTCAGAATCCTCATTTGAAAATGATGTGTCATCATAGTAAAAAATGCCACATTTCTGAAAACGAACCTCATATTGCGGGGGACTTTTGACTGCCTTACCAAGTTCAAAATGGAATTCTGAAGACACCACTGGATAGCTTAGGATTTGTAGATGTCGATCGACTATTTGAACGCGAAAAAAGGCCTCTCCACGGCTGAGAAAATTGTATTTTTCTAAAGCAGTTTTGCATATGATTGGAGTTCCGATTTCGGGTTTTCGGGATTCGGGGAAATGAAGCAGTGGTTATTAAAATCTCCACGTCGGCCAAATCCCCGAAATAAATTTCAGATTTTTCATTGCACTCTTTTGGGCCTTCGGGTTTCGGGTATCATGTACTCAAGAGTTATGACATGCAAGGAATCCCGAATCGCGAAATCGTGATGGGATTAATTAGGCGATAATCATTTGTCTTAATCTCTTAATTAATCACGATTAACAATTAATATTTAACCTTTCGTGGATTTAAGTGTCGGGTTTTCGATAATACTTGACGCGAGAAATTCCGAATCGCGAAATTGCGATGGGATTGATTAACAATTAAAACACTTAATCTTTATTTGACCTGGCTTATCCTTTAATACTTGAGTGAATTCAGGGATCAGGGCTGTAGTTATTAAGATATCTACGTCCGCCAAATCCTAGACGGAAAAAAACCCAGACTCTTGAGCTTTTTCTCCATGTGTCTTAATGCTCGATGTATGCGGTCATTCCGCTGCCAATGCTTCCCTTCATTCTCCTAAGTGACCGAAAGCCAAAATTTCAATAGTTGTTACAACAAGTGGGACCCCTTGTGTGACTTATGTGACTATGACGGAGAAGCAACACTTACATTTCATGTGCTTATGCCTTGGTTGCGACACAAACTATACAATTTATTTGCTTTAAATCGCTGTCAAAATAATTATTACAGGATGATATGGGCAGGGTGACTAAACAAGAAATGATGTTGTCTTAATTATCTCTCGCAAAGTATGACTATGCTGCCTTTAAATGAATGAAGAATCTACACTCCAATTTTAATTTTTATATTTTATATGGTGTATAGCTTGGTGATCACCTTGACCCTTGCTACAAGTGTTGCATGCATTTGCTTAATTGTAAGTTTGGTTGTGATTTGGTGTCCCTAGAAAATTTTGTTATATGTGAAATGGGAATAATGGCAAGGGTTGGCGCATTTGCAAAATTGGAACATTGACAAACTATGGTATAGTTGACCTGTATTAAGTTGATTTGGATGTTAATGGTTGATGAGTTGGATAGTGGGCTTGCTCGTACTGGCCATGAACGAAAACATAAATGCACGTCACTCTAACTCACCTTGAGCCTGCCACCCTAGTCATTTTGCATTTTCTCTTGTTGGTTGCTGCTGCTTTGCATTGCTCGGCCGTGGAGAAGGTATATAGGCTGGTCGTTTCTCCTTAACAATTTTACATAGGTATGGGGTTTTCTTTCTTTTCCATCCATGAACATTTTCTCTGCTATTTAAGTCAACAATTGGCTCTTGTTTGCTCACGGTCTGTGCATTTCCAAAGCTGTTATATGAATGAATTCAGATTGTGTATTGGTCATTTGAAAGGTTTTGGTTTCATGTGGTGGTTGTATTTGAACCATGGCATTGAAAAGAGGCGTGGTGTCTTTTGCTGTGTATAGCTGTTCACATTTTTGTTATGGAAAAGAATATCATTGGGAAACTTCCGGGCCTGCCTTGCCTTTGGTTCCTTGTTTTGGGTTTCTTCCATGTTCGAAATAGTTATCCCCGCTTCTTACCTGTGGGTTATTTGGACACTCTTCCTGTCTTTTAAGTTGTGGTTTTCGTGGCTATTGTGCCCACGCCTTGGTCACTGCTATGTGAGTATTAATGTGGAATTTTGTGAAGGATTAAACCTTCCATGCTCCTTTTGGCCAAACCCTTAGTTTGTTAGCCCGCTTTCTTCTACCACCTTACTGTCCACTGTTGCATATTGAACCCTCTGCATTGGAAATTATCGTAAAAGATGGCCAACCCAGAATTAAGAAAAGACATTGTTCGTGCTCCTTTTGGTCACGGGTTTGATTGATTATTTGTTGTGCGAAGATGAAAGAAATGTTGAACCCACTTATTCGTTTGGTTATACAACCTGTCATAAGGAAAAATATGGGGTCAATGGCAATGTTGCAAAAGTATTGTTAAAATACAACTTGCTATGTTTTGTTTTCAAATGCGATATTCACCTGTATATGAATTATGAAATTCTTGAGTGAAGTTTTACGAACGAGAATGCAATAAATTGGAAAGTTTGGTTAATTATGGTTTCGGTCAAATTATTGTTATACACATGGAACTTTTGGACACTTTGTGGGACCCTGTGGGTTTAAACTTTATTGATGTTGACATTATGGACCATAGCTTGTCCACTCCGCGACTGTTTGGTGTGTTGGCTGTGATTATTATGTTGTTGTTCACTCTTCGACTCTGTTATATATGGGCAGTGTTATTATTGTTAATTAATTCCTCGGCAATATAAAATTGGTTACTATGCAATGCAATTTCTCAGGCAAATGAGCATCCTTGGAAATAAACACCAGTTTTGGGTTGTTTTTTTGGAAACAGAGTGTTGTTCAATTTTGAAACAGTAAAAGGTTTTGATTATTAATTAACATCGAGAATGGCATTGTTTGATGTATTATTAGAACAATATCCGTGGGAATCCCTTCCATCATACCATTTTTCGCTAAATACAACCCCTTCATGATCCCAATTTCACTTATCAATTCCTTGTTCTGTGATATTTATTTTTAAGAGAAGTCTGTATGGAAATGAAGAAAAGTTGACATGGCAGAGATTGATGATTGGTATTCTGGGATATGTTTTTACACAGTTGATTGTTTTTATTGATTGTTGGAACAATATTCGTAAATCCTCCCCCTCCATGATATCACTTTACGCTAAATACAAGTCCTCCATACTCCTATTGACCCTATCAATTCCATTTTCATGTGGCAATTAATAAATGGTATTTTTATGGATGGATTGCACGTGTCTTGTAGTAAATTATAGAGCCAACTCTTGATTTATGTAAGCAGAGTTTCATGTATGGGTTATTAAGAACTTCATGACTGACTAATTATTGCTACATGATGAGTTTTTCAGTAGAGGTAGCCATGGATGAAATAACAGAGGCAGGGGTAACTAGCAGTGAGGTCATAGGAGGCCTCGATTTTCCATTCACTTTGATGCTGACCCACAAGAGTTGAACCAACTATTCCAAGCCGGGTTCTTTAATTTGGTTGGCCATGGGATATTGCATCCTCGCCCTAAAAGACCCCCTTTCCAATAGCCTCAGAATTTTCGCGGGATTCCTGTTCCTCCACATGTGTCAATGCAGCCCGAAGTCCCCGCTAATGACGGTTGGCAAGAAATTGTCTACTGGCCTTTCTCCCACCACCGTGGATGGCCCACTATGTCCTTACCTTTACCACCACCAATTAATCCTAATGTTCAAATTGCTCCTTCTGTTTCGCCAGTACAATCCTCGCACACCAACAAAGGTTAAAAACTAATATCCCACAACCTGTGCAAGACAAAGGAAAAGAAACAACCTCCCCCTCAAGTCCACCCACATAATTTTCTAAATCTGTGTCTTCATGTCTCCACCTAAAAGATGATTTCTCCCATGTGATCAACGAAATACAGTCCCAAGGGTCTAACCAACCAAGGGATACTCAAGAAAAGTCAGTTGGAGACAATAGTGAGAAGAGGAAATATGCCTCGCAAAGCAACAAATATGGATTTTAAAAGTTTTTTATGATTTCCAGTGATGAAGACAATAATAATTTCAAATTTTTGGGACAACAAGCTTTATTTTGGATATATTTATGGATAAAATGGATATATTGTTTTTTTGGAATATGTCCTTAACTTTTGTTGATATTTAAATATTCGATTTAAATGATATCAATGGGAGCTACAAGGGCGTGATATGATCCAAATGATAAATTTTGTATTTTATATTTTATGATTGGCAAAATAATGATGGGAGTCACAAGGGGTTCCACCCATTTAGTAATTATTAACTAGACCCTTATTTATATATTATTATTAATTATTTCTCCCTAAACTAATTGGTTAAGTTAATTTGATTTAACTAAAGGAAGTAGTTGAAGTACCTTAACTTATTGAGAAAGAATAAAGGTTCAATGAAAGGAAGAGACAAGTGGAGAATAGAAGGATAAAGACAAGACTAAGGTTTGCTCTTCAGTTAGTGAGATAGCTTCAATTTTCATTCATTTTTGAGTTTACTTGAAAGCCTAATCCTCTTGTTGACAACAAGGTCTTATTGAAGGCAGCAAGGTTCAAAACCGAATCATACTTTTCAACAGTTTTTTTTAAAGGTGTTTTATTCATCATTGATAGTCCGTGTATTCTTGTCTGTTTGTGAATTAATTTTCATGGGTGATAAAGGATATCTTGCAGAGTCAAATGGCAACATTTTTGTGGCAAACTGATCCAGATCATTAATTTCAACTTTATTTCACTATCGGAGTCTTTTTGTATGGTGCCCATTGGAGACCTCCAAATCTGACTTTGGTCCATACCCTCGCAGGGGTTTGTAAAGAGAAATACACTTTTGTATCTCAGAATGAAATAAATTAGATTATTGTCCTGTCTCATACATGTGTTTTCATGACTTGGTTCCTCCTTTCGCTTTGGTCTCCATGTTTACTTTATTGTAAAAGATGTATACATTCTTGTTTCTTTGTGTAAATTTTATTTTTACATTGCAACATATACAAATAATAAAACTAGCCTTAATCCTTGTAATTAATACTTGTGGATTGAGTGAATGTTTTGAGGCTATAAACCTCGGGTGACATTCCCAACTATCTTGTCCTAGCTAGGCAAGATCTGAAAATGTTTGAGTAAGGTGTTCCATACCTTTTTATCAACATTTATTTGATGACCATACTGGGGAGATCTTCCATATCTCTCTGGTTGATTGTATTCACGATTATCTTTGAATCTTTCTATTTTTTTTTAGCACTCTTTGATTGATTTTTCTCATGATAGTACCTTCTACAAGGTAGCCTAATATTGAACACGATCTTAAAGACCAGACTAACATTGCCTTGACCTTATTCAATACTATCCTAGAAACTGCTAGTACCCGGGCTGATCTTGAATGCTCTTGGGAAGTAGTTGAACAAGATATAAGTTTCCGTGAACGCTAGGAATCCAGAAAAAGGCAACCTAGAAATCAACAATAACCTCCCTTTTCCTAAGTCTTTGGTCTTCAATTTCATGTCCTCAAATCCTCACAGTTCTAGAAGAAGAATATGATTGTCCCCTAAAGCTACTCTTATCATTGAAATAGGAAGGAGGAAATCCATTTTGTTGACCCAAGAAAGCACCTAAGGAGGACTTTGTCTGATTCTTCCAGCTCACCCTTTTTTCCCTTACCCATCACTTTCAAAATGGCATCTACGGGTGGTGCTAGTGGTGCTGGAGGTGCTTCATCATCCCAACCTTCAGCCTCATCGGTAATTGGTAGTCTATATAGTCATCAAGTTCCTATACAATCAGATACCAACCCTGCTAAAGTTATAAAGAAGTATGAGATTTTTCAGTTTGAGGAAGATGCTACAACCACCCCATGGCACACATATTCTCTTTTGAATCTAGCGCCTGCTACTTTTTCGTTACCCAAGTTCAAGGAGAATCTTCCTAAGTTCTCAGGGAATAATATTGTTTCTACAAATGAACACCTAATGGCATTTTCTAATGTTTGTCATAATATCGGGGCTAAAGATAATGATACATGCATGCGCTTATTTGTTAACTCCCTTGAAGGGAAAGCAATATCTGATTTCTTTGATCTCCCTCCAAAGATCCTTTCCACTTGGGAAGAGTTAGTTTATTGGTTCAAGTCCACTTATGGAAAATCCAAGAGCCCGAACGAACAGTTAAGGGAATATATTAATATTTCTTACAAAGACGGTGAGACTATTAAGTCCTTTAACCTCCGCTTCACCAAATTGTACAATCAAATCCTTGAACTAATCTGCCCCCAAAACCAAGCCACTTTCATGCATTACTATAATGTGCTTCCCTCTCCTTATCTTCATAGGCTTGAAGAAAAGGCTATTGACAATCTTGGCTCCTCTCTCCACACTTTCCTGGAGTACGAAGAGCAAATTGAAATAATAGGTCTCCCTAAAGGAGACCCAGTCAAACAAACATATATGTTTGCCCTCCTACAACTTGTACAAGATATGAACAACCAAATGATAGCCTATGAACGAAAGGGGAATGTTCTCTCACTTACTTCTGGGGCATCTTCTTCTTCCGCAATGCCTTTTAGGAATACAAACGAAAACAATTTTCAGCCCAAGGCCATTATGTCTAGTAGTTGGTGTAACTTCTGCGAAGAAAATCATGAAGAAAGTACTTGTGAAGTTAAGAAGAGTGCCAGAGATAAAATCTTTGGTAAGAAGCCTGAAACCACTATCATTGTTCTAGATTGGGCAAAACCGGAAGATGTTATGATCATAAATACTAGGAACCAATCTTATGCTCCTAAAGGGAAGTAAGATCCTCCTCGTACTTCTTCCACCCCAGCCTCATCTTCACAAGGAACTAATGTACAAACTGTCAAAATTCCCGAAAGTCAAGGAGTTCCTTCCCCTCTTCCCTCTTCCAAGTATAACATCCTTAACCAAATGGCTAATATCAAGGTCGATGCTACTCATTTGGACATGGTTTCCGTCCCTGAACAACAAAATCATCTCAAGAATTTTATGGAATGAAAAACTTCCACCATATCCAATCTTTGTGAAGAGACAAAAGAGGAGGATCCCACTGTAAATAAGATAGGTGTAAATAATTTTAGACACCTTTTAAAAAACCCTCCATTTTTCATTTCTGTAAAAATTATGGATAAGATAGCCCATTGTTGCCTAATTGATGGCAGTTCGGGCCCAAGCGTAAAGTAAAAAATCATCATGGAAGAGCTAGGCTTATCGTGTACTAATGAAAATTCTAGAAGGATGCTCTCCTATAACAATCTACAACAATCAACAATAGGTGAAATCAAAGACGTAACTTTAGTTCTGTGTGCACATCCCGAAATAAGGACAACCCTTAGCATCCAAGTAATCGACATGCCACTTGTTGGTGACGGAAGTCACTCCTGGATTGCAACAGGAGCAGAGGCCGACGCCCATCAGTTTTTTATGTCACAGTAGTTTTTAATGGGTGATCAAATGGGTAGAGACTCGGGAAGATATCACTCAAACTGAGGGACTGGGTTCAGCATGCGAGGAACAAAGGAGGTCTTGATCTAACTTTAGTCAATGGGTTGATTTGAAAATGAGCAGGTTGAAGACTTGGTGAGGGGAGTAGACAAACTACCTCAGGCAACAGGCCTTTCAGTAATTTGTAGAAGAAAAAATCTGAATGCGAGATCCTCTGGTTCAGAGATTCGAGGAACTGAGAGGGGGGACTTGACTGGATTCTCCAATTCCAAGTCGTTCAGTGCTAAGAAAATCACAGGGACCGATTAGAAACAGTGCAACTGTTACAGTGATCAAACTCTACATCATCCTATAACATTTACCTCTCGACTGGATTCTCCAATTCCGAGCCATTCTAATACAACGTAAACAAAGACGCGAAAGAAAAACTGACATTCATAAGACAAGAAGTCTCAAGAGTCCAGACATAACCAGGAAAACAGTGCTTCATTAAAGTTTACCACCGGGAGCCTTTCTCAACCATCGATCCTTACAAAAATGGCGAAAACGCCTACATATACTCCAAAACAACAACAACAGCAAAAAAATGACGCTGCATTAAAAACATTGCGTCTGCATGTCTTCTGACAGTCTGTCCATGCAGACTCAGGATGATCGTGCGCCTATGACAGATGCTACCTTAACTTCGCATGGCCTTTGCAGGGGAGGTAGCCAAAACATTAAAGGCCAAAATTGCGTGTGCAGACTTCTCTGTCTAATCGAGGACTTCAACATGGCTTCTTTGGATAATCAGTACATAGAACTCCTTCGAACAGACCGCTTGCCAGACCCTCCATATCTCATATTCAATGAATGAAAGGAGGTTTCAACCATCCGTTTTTGCCTTCATTTACTCCAAGGGGAAACTGGGAGCGAAATCGTATCCGCTGGCATCTGGAAATCGCGATGATCCTTTCGACGACTGGACTCAACGCTTTTGGCCCCTTTTGCTTAGCTCTTTTGTTTCCCAAATGACCACAGACCGTGACCCTGCTTTTATTTCCATAGGGGATTTTGACATTAGTGAATAGGAAGGAGATGATCCTTGCTTATTGTAGTTGCGATGGGCGAAACGCCGAGACGGCTCAATTGGGCGCCACGCGTCCTCCAAATCTGATGGTCCTAAACTCTCCCGACGCTGTTGTGGGCCCCAGGTCCTAGACGCTCTCATTACTTTGCGCATCAGGGATATGAGGGAGCTGCTACTTGCGCTTCGAAACTGCGATGGGAGAAAAGGCGGGGAGCCTAATCGCGCGCCAGGTGTCTGCTTCAGATGGACGACTGAGACTGCCCCTTGATACTACAGGCCCGACTTTGGGCGACATCGGCGCTTCAGGGTTCAGGGTTTCGAAATGTACAATGACATAAAACCTTCACCCCTTGAACTCGCGACTGCCGAAAAGCCGACACGACTGGATCTCGTGCCATGTGTCCCTCGGATGGACGACTGTTATTCTTCCCTGCATACAATATGGGCGCGATCTATTTGTGTCAATCTCAGCGCAAATCTACTATTCGCGATTTCCCGCTGACCGTCGATCTGCTCTTATGAAAGGATCTGGACCATCGTCAATATAATTTCGCTCACTTACTGGCTGGAAGCTTGAAACGAGATTTTTCCATGCTGCGCTTGGGCGCTCCTCGTACAACTTGCAGACCCGAATACTCTTTGTAGTGTCCCCAAGGCCGAGCCCCATTGTAAACCATGTTTTGAAAGGAATTGTAATTATGTTTTATAGGCTGGTGAGCCAATTTTTGTATGAGATGGTAGGCTTCTGTGTTGTTAGGCCAAGAAGCCTAAGTGTTGAAGGCCAGGAGCCTGCTGATGTATTTGTATATATATATGCAGAATGATTAATAAAATATAAACACCACCGGGTGCAGACCGACCACGATGAATGAGTGAAGGGGGACCGAGCATGCACAAAATGGGTAAGGAATTAGGGGCTGGAAGGTGGGGAAGGGGCTAAGTGTTGAGCCTAGGGGGCTTAAGCCTTGGAAATAATATTTTAATATTATTCCAAAAGAGAAGTGCATTATATGTTTTAACCTAAGTCATTTTGGAAGGACATGTGATTTCCAAATGGTGGGAAGCACGCACGTTACCGGAACGCATGCAGTCACATGGGTGACAAGAGACAACCCTGACCATGCAATAAAAGCCGCGATGAGCCGTGTTAGGGGTTCTCTTCTCCATTACGACTCACAGACTGCCAGGAGGAACGGATCTGACCCCTGCAGAAACACCCTCGTACATCTTCTGAACCATCTGAACCAGCGTTGACCCTTGCATGGATTGTCTGTCACGCATTCCCGACACCAGAGCGGGAGTCTATCCTGGGTAAGGGGGAGGAGAAACAACCATTCGGGGGGAGGGGGGAAGTTCCCTGCGGAAATTGTTTTCTGAAGGAATTCTGGAAATCAACACCATGAGACCTAGTTGCCATTGCTGAGCTTGTTTTGAGAGGTCCGAGTCTGTATTCCCGGTTGACTGTGTAGTCAGGCAGAGATGGACTACGCGTGAATTGTTGTCCAGTGCAGGTGGTAATTGAGCCTGTGTGTGATCTCTCTCGGGGGGAGGGAGGTGGATGTTGTTGGAAGAGGTTCTTCCAGAGAGTGTCCAACACCAACTTCAGGCTCTGAAACTTCCTGATCCGTCCTGTTTCCGAGGCCCAGAGAGGGAGGTTAGCACCGATGGACTGTGCTTGTGAAGGTGTATACTCCTGGGTGGAACAGACATGTGGGGAATGAGAGTCTGGAAGTAGTGGGCGCAAGATGGCATCTTGGGAAGAATCCTTCCAGATTATAAGTGTGGTTTTCCCTGTAACCTCAGCCTAGTTAGGATTTCTTGCCTTGGGGTGGAGCTCGGTCCCAGCTCGGGGGTGAACCACTGTTGAGCTGATGAACAGTGTGGTCTAAGGCTGGGAGGTTTGTGGAAGGTCTGCACTTGGTTGGTGGATTTCACTACTATTACAAGATAAGTGTTTATCTATGTTCTTGTTACATTGGGCATGACTGTGCTGTATATATTATCATGTTTTCCGCTGTGCATATGAATTAGTATGAAGTGCAATCGATTGTTAATTATGACAATAATTCATATGAATACTCTGTGTTGAGTGTGTTAAATTGTTAAATGTGTGTGGTGTATATATATATATATATATATATACCGGACTGTATTTGATATGTAAATCAAACGTAAGTGTATACCGAGTGTTATATTGTGCGTTATATGCCTTGGTTTAACAAAAAAAGGTACACTACAATATGGTATCAGAGCGAAGGTTTCGACACTGAGCCTAGATGGGCCAGTGGAGCGGTCTTTGGATCGAGAATATGAAGGGAAATTGGGTCTGGAGGACCAATTTCGGACCTTGGTTTGTTCCGGAGTGTCAACTAGTTGCTTGACCGTGCTTACGAGCTCAGGAAGAATAGCGGTGAGTGAAACCGCAGGCTGGTGTGGCCCATGGCCACAGGGAGGCAGGTCTCTACACCAATGGTGTTATAACCTTAGGATCTGTTTGGGAGGGAAGGCGAGCCCTCGTGACCGTCGGATCTGGAAAAAAAAAAAATGTGCGTAGGAATTAAAATTCCTTTTGAAATACACAAGAATGTGGAAATCGTGATACGCGAAATCTCGAATGGGTTAGGAACCATCTGAGCCGTCAGATCTCAGTCGGAAAAACCCGACAGCCGTTGGATCTGTCGGGAGATTCCTGAAGGTTAAACCATAGTATTTAGGGGCGAAAGCTCCAAATCAGTGAGAGAGGTGGGACCCGATGACGTCGTTGAAAGAGACGTGGACCCTCATGAACGTACCACCTGCCATGGTGGTGAAGGGTGACAGCTGTGCTGTGGGCCCGGAGGATAAAGTAATTCGCGATTTTATGGATTCGCGAGATAAGTGCATGGGAGCTTGACATTGAAACTCGCAAAGTCACGAGAAGCGAGAAGGAAAATAGCCGTTGGATTCGAATCGCGGGAGGACCGTCGGATCCGCACGTGGGATCATGTATCGGAGCCTTGTGAGAAAAGGCTCGAGAATTAGGCCATGGGAGTCACGAGATTGAGAGAAGCGATACCCTGACAGTTGGAGGATAGTGTGGGCCATAGCGAGGCCGGTGAGTGGAATACAGGTGGCACGAAGCCTCAAGATCTCGCCGCGAGAAGTCCCGAAGTATCGACGTTAGGATTCGCGAGTCACGAAGTGCCGAGAGACGGGGTTCGTGTGGTCGTGTGGCAGAGCGTAAGGTGGGACCCATGTGGTTGACGGGTGGACATGCATCGACACTCCATTGAATTCTCGCATCTCGGGGGTTCGCGGAATAGGAGGGTGAAAGCTCGACGGTTCAACCGATGAGGTTGCGAGGTTTCGAGTAGCGGAAGTCCGTCGAGGGAGGAGTCAGCTCAGTGTTGACCTATCGCATCTCAGAAGGTCGCAACGAGAGGCACAAGAGTTTGACTCACACACTCACGAAGGTGCGAGTTGCAAAAGGCGCTGACATTTAAGCCTAGCCTACGGTTACATGTGGAGAAGGCACTAGCAAAGAAAAGAGCCATGCCCTTGTTGCATCTCGGGTATCGGCGGTTAGAGGAAATGAGTCGAAGGTTTTCGATTCACGAACTCGCGAGATCATGAGTTGCAAAGAGGGTGACTTGGGTTTCATATAATTAACTGTCGGATCTTCGTGGACCGAGATTTCGAAGTCCCGAAGTCCCAAAAATTGCAGAGCCAGACAACTCAGTTTTTTTTTTTTTTTTGTAAAGTTGAATTGTCTTTCGTTCTTGTTCGTATTAGTTATAAATGTTGTCGATTGTTCATAAAGTTTAATGGCCCGACAAATTTCAAATTCAATTGCACAGTGCGTGTGCAGATTTCAACGAAGGCCAGAACTCCAGTTAATCAACGCCGAGTATGGAGTGGGGAAGAGTGCAGACTACCCCTGAAATGGAAGACGAACGGGAAGGAAAGGATGTTAACCTAGGAGTCGAAGGATCAAAATCCAATGAGCATGGAAAAGAGATGGATAAGGAAGAGCATATGATGCAACTCATCGAAAGATTGTAGGAAGATGCCCAGGCTCGCCTAGCTGATAGCCGAAAGCTCATGAAAATCCGGGATCGACAGGGTGAATTCAATTTAAAAATGTTGAAGAGCTTGGAAAGAATAGAGAAGAAACTCGAGAAGGAAAGAGACTCGAGCACGATAGAGAGTCGCAGAACCCATAGGAGAAGAGGTAGGTCGAGGAGTGGTAGTCGACATCTTAGTCGCTCCCAAAGGCATTCTGACAGTAAGACACACAGTAGTTCAAGCCCATCCCCTACCAGGGAACATCAGAAATCTGGAAGGGAGGAATTGAAAGGAGAGATGAACAAGATTAAGCCTCCAACATTCGATGGAGAACATAAGAAGGAGGAAGATGCCGAGACCTGGTTGCTTGGCATGAAGAAATACTTCCAACTGCAGAATTATTCTGCCCATGCAAAAGGAAGAATTGCAATGTACCAACTGAAAGGAAAAGCGTCCATGTGGTGGGATCAGTTTGTGCAGGTACAACACATCAAAGAGAAAGAGGTCATGTGGAAGGAGTTTAAGAGGTATTTCGAGAAGAAATACCTGACTAAAAGATACTATGACTGAAAAATGAAGGAGTTCTTCGAACTCAAGTTAGGCAGCATGACCATTGATGAGTATGAACGAAGTTTTCTGGAACTACTGAGGTATGTTCCATTCATCAAAGATGAGGTTGTCAATATTCAGAGGTATCTGTGTGGACTACCACCTTTCATGAGTGACAAGATTCAATATGACGATCCTAAGACCATGGAAGAGACCATCAGAAAGGCGAAGTGTTTATACGACCAACAAAGGGAAAAACCTACCTTTCGGAAGGCTTGGGATGACCCGAAGAGGTTTAAGAAAGAACAGAGGCAGAAGGGAGACAAGCCTTCCCTTTTCCGAAACAGTCGTCAGGGACAACCATCGTTTAGTGAGCCGAGAAGGACCGAAGAGGGTGTACAAAGGCAGAGACTGACGCCCATTCAGTGTTGGGGCTGTCAAGGAAACCACAAATACAGGGATTGTCCTCATAAAAATGGTAAGGCAAGAACTGTACATACTGTTCAGCAAGCTGAAACAGTGGAGGATATGGGCAGAAAAATGTCGAGAATCTACGTAGCCCTGGACAACAAGCAAGCGGAATTTCAATCGCACATGATTGAAGTGGAAGGTACGATCAACAACCGACCACTTGTTATTTTAATTGATTCAGGGGCTAGCCATAGTTATGTAGATCCTAGAGTGGTGGAAAGTTTGCATCTAACGAGGAGCAAACATGAGAAGTCTTGGTTGGTGCAGTTAGCCACAGGGACCAAGAGGAAGGACTTGAAGGGAATGAGCACTAAGGCTGAATTGAACATTCTACCTTTAGGCTCATATGATTGCTTAATTGGGATGGACTGGTTGGACCATCACCATGCCCTTCTGGATTGTCGTAACAAGAGATTCACATGTCTGGACGAAGAGGGAAATTAGGTAACAGTTCAAGGAATTCCCAGAGCCGTGGCTGTTAGAGAAATCTCAGCCATGCAGCTGAAGAAATGTTACCGGAAAGGCTGTCAATTATTTGCAGCTCGGGTGGAAGAAGTATTCCAAGATGTGGTCTCAAATCTGGAAGACCACAAGGTGCTCAAGGAGTTTGAGGATGTCTTTCAGGAGGTGCCTGGACTACCTCCGAGGAGGGACATCGATTTTTCTATAAATTTGATGCCTGGAACAACTCCAGTTTCGAAAGCTCCTTATAGGATGAGTACGCCAGAACTGAAAGAGTTGCAACTGCAGCTCAAAGAGATACTAAAGAAAGGTTACGTTCGCCCCAGTGTGTCGCCATGGGGAGCCCCGGTCCTATTCATGAAGAAGAAAGATGGGACGTTGAGGTTGTGCATTGATTTTCGACAGCTGAATAAGGTCACTGTCAAGAACAAGTATCCTCTGCCAAGGATTGATGATCTCTTTGATCAGTTGAAGGATGCGAAAATATTTTTGAAAATAGATCTCCGATCAGGATATCGCCAAGTGAGAATAAAGGATGAGGACATTGGCAAGACCGCCTTTAGAACAAGGTATGGTCATTACGAGTTCACAGTGGTGCCGTTTGGACTGTCCAACGCGCCTGCTGTCTTTATGTGCTTAATGAATGGAGTGTTCAGAAATTATCTGGACAAGTTCGTCATAGTCTTCTTGGACGATATCTTGGTGTACTCCAAGACAGAGGAAGAACATGAGCAACACTTGAGAATGGTGCTGCAGGTGTCGAGAGAACACCAGCTTTACGCCAAACTGAGCAAGTGCTCATTTTACCAAAAGAAGATCCATTACTTGGGACACATTATATCAGAGGAAGGGATCAATGTGGATCCTGAAAAGGTACAGGCACAGGCCATTCGAGAATGGCCAGCGCCAAGAAATGTGATGGAAGTTAGATCTTTTATGGGTCTGGCAGGTTATTATAGGAGGTTCATAGCCGGATTTTCAAGGATAGCTCATGCTATCACTTCCTTGCAAAGGAAGGAGAAGAAGTTCTAGTGGACTGAACAATGTGAGAGCAGCTTACAACAATTGAAGCAGCTGCTCACTAGTGCTCCAATCCTAAAGATTGCTGATCCAAGTAAGGATTACGTAGTGTGCACGGATGCGTGTAAGGAAGGGCTGGGAGGAGTTCTCAGCCAAGAGGGATCTGTAATTTGTTATGAATCTCGAAAGCTGAAAACACATGAAAAGAATTATTCCACTCATGATTTAGAGCTGGCAGCAGTTGTCCATGCATTGAGGAAATGGAGACATTACCTCATGGGAAAGAAATTCGAATTAAGAACAGACCACAATGGTCTGAAGTATTTATTTCATTAGCCAACCCTAAATGCCAGGCAAATTAGATGGCTGGAATTTCTGTGCGAATATGACTTTGATATCAGGCATATCAAAGGGAAAGACAATAAAGTGGCTGATACACTCAGCAGAAAAGTGCATGAATTACATGCTACAACCATTAGCATGTACAAAACTGAGTTGAAAGACAGAATTGTGGAGGCTGCAAGTGCTGATTTGCAGTACAAAAGACTTGTAGCAAAGCTACAGCAGCGTGAGAGACCACAGACCGAGGAAGGTTATACCATAGGAACTGAGGGTCTACTTATGTATAAAAACAGAGTGTATGTACCCAATGACCAAGAGTTGAAGCTGGAAATTCTAAAGGAAATGCATAACGTGGTTTATGCTGGACATCCTGGATATTAGAAGACTGTGGCAACAATCAAAAGCCATTATTTTTGGCCGGGTTTGAAGAAAGAAATCGCGGAATACATCGCTAGATGTATGGAGTGCCAGAAGGTTAAGGCAGAGCATAGACACCCAGCAGGGTTGTTGCAGCCTTTACCTATTCCTGAGTGGAAATGGGACGTGGTAACAATGGATTTTATCACAGGATTGCCCAGAAAAAGCAGGCAGCATGATTCAATCATGGTGGTGGTGGACAAGCTTACTAAAGCTACCCATTTTATTCCACTGAAAACCACCCACAGAGCAACAGATGTTGCTGATATCTTTTTAAAAGAAGTTGCACGCTTGCATGGAATTCCTAAGACAATTGTGTCTGATAGAGACCCGAAATTCACTTTGAATTTCTGGAAAGGACTGTTCAAAGGATTCGGAACGAATCTGAACTTTAGCACAACATATCATCTAGAGTCTGATGGACAGACAGAGAGTAAACAGAGTAATCGAAGACATGTTGAGAATGTATGTGATGGATAAACCATCAAGGTGGGAAGACTACCTGCATCTGGTAGAATTTGCCTACAATAATGGGTATCATACATCTTTGAAGATGAGCCCATTCGAAGCACTTTATGGAAGAAAGTGCAACACTCCAGTAAGCTGGGATAATCCAGCTGACAGAACAGTAGTTGGACCTAAACTACTCAAAGAGATGGAAGATCAAATGATAAAAATCAAACAGAATCTGAAAGCTGCCCAAGACAGGCAGAAAAGTTACGCTGATAGTAACAGAACCCATAGAGAATTTAAAGTGGGAGACCATGTTTTCCTGAAAGTGAAAACTAACAAGAGTTCCCTGAAATTGGGAAGTTGCGCCAAGTTGGCGGCAAGATTTTGTGGACGATTTGAGATCCTGGAAAGGATTGGGCCGGTTGCATACATGCTTGCATTACCTGCATCTATGACTGTACATAATTTATTTCATGTTTAACTGCTTAAGAAATATGTACCCGATGCTAATCATGTTGTCGATTGGAATGTGATTCAGGTGGAACCAGAAGGTGTCCTGCAAGTGCATCCTGTGCGCATATTGGACAGGAAAAGCAAACAACTGCGGAATCGAGCTATAGAACTTGTAAAGGTCCAGTGGACTTGGTACGGTCCCGAGGACGCGACATGGGAGCATGAAGAGGTTATGCGGGCAGAACACCTGCGTCTTTTTGAAAATTTTGAAAGGCATGCAGATGCCGTGTAAAGCTGCACTGAGGACAGTGCAAAAATAAGGGGAGGGGGATTGTAGTGTCCCCAAGGCCGAGCCCCATTGTAAACCATGTTTTGAAAGGAATTGTAATTATGTTTTATAGGCTGGTGAGCCAAGTTTTGTATGAGCTGGTAGGCTTATGTGTTGTTAGGCCAGGAAGCCTAAGTGTTGAAGGCCAGGAGCCTGCTGATGTATTTGTATATATATATGTAGAATGATTAATAAAATATAAACACCACCGGGTGCAGACCGACCACGATGAATGAGTGAAGGGGGACTGAGTGTCCACAGAATGGGTAAGGAATTAGGGGCTGGAAGGTGGGGAAGGGGCTAAGTGTTGAGCCTAGGGGGCTTAAGCCTTGGAAATAATATTTTAATATTATTCCAAAAGAGAAGTGCATTATATGTTTTAACCTAAGTCCTTTTGGAAGGACATGTGATTTCCAAATGG
The DNA here is from genome assembly GCA_009831015.1 of Picea engelmannii. Lineage (NCBI taxonomy): Eukaryota > Viridiplantae > Streptophyta > Pinopsida > Pinales > Pinaceae > Picea > Picea engelmannii. The sequence goes on along the minus strand of ML818702.1, from coordinate 109,194 downwards.
TGGGAAGCACGGATGTTACTGGAATGCATGCAGTCGCATGGGTGACAAGAGTCAACCCTGACCATGCAATAAAAGCCGCGATGAGCCGTGTTAGGGGTTCTCTTCTCCATTATGACTCACAGACTGCCAGGAGGAACGGATCTGACCCCTGTAGAAACACCCTCGTACATCTTCTGAACTGTCTGAACCAGCGTTGACCCTTGCGTGGATTGTCTGTCACACATTCCCGACACCAGAGCGGGAGTCTAACCTGGGTAAGGGGGAGGAGAAGCAACCATTCGGGGGGAGGGGGGTAGTTCCCTGCGGAAATTATTTTCTGAAGGAATTCTGGAAATCAACACCGTGAGACCTAGTTGCCATTGCTGAGCTTGTTTCGAGAGGTCCGAGTCTGTATTCCCGGTTGACTGTGTAGTCAGGCAGAGATGGACTATGCGTGAATTGTTGTCCAGTGCAGGTGGTAATTGAGCCTGTGTGTGATCTCTCTCGGGGGGAGGGAGGTGGATGTTGTTGGAAGAGGTTCTTCCAGAGAGTGTCCAACACCAGCTTCAGGCTCTGAGACTTCCTGATCCGGCCTGTTGCCGAGGCCCAGAGAGGGAGGTTAGCACCGATGGACTATGCTTGTGAAGGTGTATACTCTCGGACGGAACAAGCATGTGGGGAATGAGAGTCTGGAAGTAGTGGGCGTAAGATGGCATCCTGGGAAGAATCCTTCCAGATTCTAAATGTGGTTTTCCCTGTAACCTCAACCTAGTTAGGATTTCTTGCCTTGGGGTGGAGCTCGGTCCCAACTCGGGGGTGAACCACTGTTGAGCTGATGAACAGTGTGGTCTAAGGCTGGGAGGTTCGTGGAAGGCCTGCACTTGGTTGGTGGATTTCACTACTGTTACAAGATAAGTGTTTATCTATGTTCTTGTTACATTGGGCATGCCTATGCTGTATATATTATCATGTTTTCCGCTGTGTATATGAATTAGTATGAAGTGCAATCGATTGTTAATTATGACAATAATTCATATGAATACTCTGTGTTGAGTGTGTTAAATTGTTAAATGTGTGTGGTATATATATATATATATATATATATATATATATATATATATACCAGAATGTATTTGATATGTAAATCAAACGTAAGTATATACCGAGTGTTATATTGTGCGTTATATGCCTTGGTTTAGCAAAAAAAGGTACACTACACTCTTGTGCCTAGGACAAGAAATGTCGCTAACATTAGGCTCCATGGGGGATAGAGTCGTCCCTGTGATGCTCTAAGAACTCATTCCGCAGCTTCAGTGCCTTGCTGTTGGGCTATGGAGTCATGCTCAAAACATCCCATTGCTGAAAATACAGGCCGAAAAATAAAAGTAACAAAATAAAGCTACATGCTCAAAGGAGCTTATTTATATACATTCATAATGCTAATAAAATATTTTACATGGGCTAGGTGAAAGAAAACTTCCACCATAGCCATTTAGGCAGCTTCCTGGATAGAAGCTCCTTCCTTCTGTCGATGATCACCAATAGATAGTGTAACCATGACAGTAGAACGACTACACTCTTCAACTTCTCCTCACAGGGTGAAGTTGATATGGAATAGGGCGGCTCCAAGGCATAAAGGACATGCCACTCCATGTATTCACCGACAGGGTCATAGAATGAGTGGCGAATTTCAGAAAATTGGTGATAGGTAGCCTCCTCTGCTACAGAGTTGCTTGCATGTGGTTGAATATCTTTGATAAGCACAGGTGAGTGGACAACTGACGTAGGTTCACTGATCTCAGGCGGTAGCTTCTCGCTGACTAGCTCTGGAATGAAATATGTGCTCAGCTGTTCCTCTGGTTCCTTTTCCTCTTCTTGGCTCTCCCTCGAGTCAGATTCGTATTCATCATAAATAGGGACCATGGGGTGGTTCTACTTGCTGACTGGCTCTTCAATATCTTTATAGTGATCAAATGTAGGATAAGCTTGCTTCTCATCATCACTATAATATACATCAAAAAGGGGTTGTCCTTCATTGATATTACCCTCCTCCAGAATAGTGATCCCCTCAAAAATTTCAGTTTCAGGGACAGTGGGACCTTCTGCTTCTAGCTGCCCATACATAATCCTTTTCTCTTTAATCCCAGGTAAAAATATATCATGAGAAACCCCCTGGGGGAAAAGAGAAGAATCCTCTTCCACAACTAACCCCTCTTTTAAAAAGAGAGGGTCTTCGTCATCATGAGCAGAGCTACTAGGAACATCTGCTTCAACCCGATATCCAGGTGAGTCATCTACCATGGACCACATTTGCTCTATAAACTCACAATTTACACAAGAGGCATGTTGATCGTTATGAACATCTAAAGGAATATAGACATCTGATATGATGTCAGATGCTTCCGTTCTAGGGCTAACACAATTAATATCATTCAACACCTCCATATTTTCCTGGAAAATCCTTTCCTCCACAGTAAAAGCTTCATCATGGACCTGGTATTCAGGGCCATCAGAGGCTTCATGAAGCGAAGAAAACTCCTCACAACAGTTTTCAAACAAACAATCAGCTGGATAGTAGTCTTTACAAAATGAATTGAAAGCTGTATGAAAACCTGTTAAAGAGCGGATGCTCGCAGCGGGAAGAGATCGACAC
>ML818702.1:83397-105461 GCA_009831015.1 Picea engelmannii | reverse complement strand
ATGGGTGATCAAATGGGTAGAGACTCGGGAAGATATCACTCAAACTCAGGGACTGGGTTCGGCATGCGAGGAACAAAGGAGGTCTTGATCTAACTTCAGTCAGTGGGTTGATTTGAAAATGAGCAGGTTGAAGACTTGGTGAGGGGAGTGGACAAACTACCTTAGGCAACATGCCTTTCAGTAATTTGTAGAAGAAAAACTCTGAATGCGAGATCCTCTGGTTGAGAGCTTCGAGAAACTGAGAGGGGGGACTTGACTGGATTCTCCAATTCCAAGTCGTTCAGTGCTAAGAAAATCATAGGGACCGATTAGAAACAGTGCAACTGTTACAATGATCAAACTCTACATCATCCTATAATAGTTACCGCTCGACTGGATTCTCCAATTCCGAGCCGTTCTAATACAACGTAAACAAAGACGTGAAAGAAAAACTGACATTCACAAGACAAGAAGTCTCAAGAGTCCAGACATAACCAGGAAAACAATGCTTCATTAAAGTTTACCACCGGGAGCCTTGCTCAACCATCGATCCTTACAAAAATGGCGAAAACGCCTACATATACTCCAAAACAAGAACAACAACAAAAACAAGACGCTGCATTAAAAACATTGTGTCTGCATGTCTTCTGACAATCTGCCCATGAAGACTCAGGATGATCGTGTGCCTATGACAGACGCTACCTTAACTTCGCATGGCCTTTGCAGGGGAGGTAGCCGAAACATTAAAGGCCAAAATGGCCTATGCAGACTTCTCTGTCTAATCGAGGACTTCGACATGGCTTCTTTGGATAATCAGTACACAGAACTCCTTCGAACAGACTGCTTGCCAGACCCTCCATATCTCATATTCAATGAATGAAAGGAGGTTTCAACCATCCGTTTTTGCCTTCATTTACTCCAAGCAGAAACCGGGAGCGAAATCGTATCCGCTGGCATCTTGAAATCGCGATGATCCTTTCGGCGACTGGACTCAATGCTTTTGGCCCCTTTTTCTTAGCTCTTTTGTTTCCCAAATGACCACGGACCATGACCCTGCTTTTATTTCCATAGGGGCTTTCAGCATTCGCGAATAGGAAGGAGATGATCCTTGCTTATCATAGTTGCGATGGGCGAAACGCCGAGACGGATCAATTGGGTGCCATGCGTCCTCCAAATCTGATGGTCCTAAACTCTCCCGACGTTGCTGTGGGCCCCAGGTCCTGGACGCTCTCGTTACTTCACGCATCGGGGATATGAGGGGGCTGCTACTTGCTCTTCAAAACCGCGATGGGAGAAAAGGCGGGGAGCCTAATCGCGCGCCAGGTGTCCACTTCAGATGGACGACTGAGATTGCCCCTTGATACTGCGGGCCTGACTTTGGGCGCCATCGACGCTTCGGGGTTTCGAAATGTACAACGACATAAAACCTTCACCCCTTGAACTCGCGACTGCCGAAAAGCCGACGCGACTAGATCTCGTGCCACACGTCCCTCGGATGGACGGCTGTTATTCTTCCCTGCATACAATATGGGTGCGATCTATTTGTGCTAATCTCGATGCAACTCAACTATCCACGATTTCCCGCTGACCGCCGATCTTCTCTTATGAAAGGATCTGGACCGTCGTCAATATAATTTCGCTCACTTACTAGCTGGAAGCTTGAAACGATATTTTTCCATGCTATGCTTGGGCGCTCCTCGTACAAATTGCAGACCCGAATACTCTTGTGCCTAGGACAAGAAATGTCTCTAACACCGCTAAGAAACTATTCTATTATCTTAGGAAGAGACTGGCAAGTGTTAACACGTGGATATCTTTCGCTTGATGGAACACACTTATCCGTTCCCTGGAATGGAAATAATATTATAGTCCTAAGAGAATGAAGAATTTCACCATACATAGAGAGAATTCCTCAATCGAATGTAAACTATCTCGATGAAGACTTAGGGGTGTACTCTATCTTTGCTGATGAGGGTGACACTACTTTACAACAAATTGATCTAGAAGACAATATGTGGCACATGCATTTCAATGGCTCATGCTCAAACAAAGGTAATGGAGGTGGCATTATCTTGTACTCACCTATAGGTAAAATCCACAACTTTTCTTATATGTTAGAGTTTGCTTGCATGAACAATGTCACTGAGTTTGAAGCCTTACTGCTAGGCATCGAAAATGCTTATAAACTTGGTTACAACCACCTTACAATTTTTGGTGATTCTGAACTTGTTGTGAACCTTGTGCATAAAATCTAATCTCCTAGCAATACGTTGATGAAACGCTATACCCAAGCTGTTTGGATTCTTATCTCGAACCTGTTATCATTTAACATCACTCATGTTAAGAGAGAACTTAATTCAATGGTTGATAGGTTAGTTGTATTTGCGACATCCCTTACTCGACAACTTCTACCTCAAAGGCCTGATTGTACTTTTCAATCTTTATATCGTTCTCACATTCCAGATAATGTAGAATCATGACATGTTTTCCCTGATGATGAAGGCATCTGTGCTTTCATACAAAATGAACCGTTTAATCCTAAGGAAATCATATCTATGGAAGATGACAAATTTCCAAAAGGCCTGACTCCTCTTGAGATTTCATTTTCATTTAGTGATGTGAGCAATAAAGAAACACATAAGGAAGAGGAGTCGAAAACGAAAGTGGGTGATACCATTTCCTTGAACCTTGGGACCTATGAATCTCCAAAGATGGTTAAACTAGGTGCCCAATGTTCCGACGATGAAAGGACAAAATTCATGGAACTACTATGTGATTTTTACGATGTTTTTGCATGGTCATACGAGGATCTTCGTGGTTTTGTTTCTGCTCTCATACAACATGCCATTCCTATCAAGGAAGAGATAAAACCAGTGAGGCAAAAAAAAATACCCATTAACCCCGCACTTGAAGCTACTATTAGAAAGGAGTTGGAATTTTTTTTGAAACTTGGTATAATCTTTCCAGTTAAGTATTTTGAGTGGGTTTCAAATTTGGTTCCTGTTAGGAAAACAACTGGTCATATTCGATTATGCGTTGATTTTCACGCATTGAATAGAGCTAGCGTAAAATATAATTTTCCTCTCCCTAATATGGAAATGATTTTGCAATAGGTCGCAGGGTCACAAATGATGTCCTTACTTGATGGTTTCTCTAGATATAATCAAATCAAGGTAAAAATGATTGATAGATACAAAACCACCTTTACTACACACTGGGGCACATTTTCTTATGAACGCATGACTTTTGGGTTATCTAATGCAGGGGCCACCTTCCAAAGAGATTTGCAAATAGATTTTGAAGATCTTATTGGTAAAGTTATCCAAGTACATCTTGATGATTTGATTGTCTATTCAAAGAATCGATTGGATCACTTTGGTCATCTCAGGAAAGTTCTCATGCGATGTAAAAAATTCGGCATTTCCTTAAACCCTTGTAAATCTATTTTTGGTGTCATCAAGGGGAAGATCCTTGGACATATCGTTTCTGATTTAGGAATAAGCATAGATTCCGAAAGGATTGCTGCTACCCTGAACCTCCTGCCCCCACTTCCAAAAAGGAAGTTCAAGCCTTTATGGGTGTTATCAACTTTGTCCGCAGGTTTGTTCTCGATTTTGCTTTAATGGCTAAACCAATTCATAATCTTCTAAAGCAAGATCACTCCTTTTCATGGACAGATGATCTCGAAAATGATTTCGTAAGGATTAAGAAGGCAATCAGTTCTGCACCGGTTCTGGAGAAACCAGACTTTGAGAAATATTTTACCGTATACACTAATGTGACTAAGGAAGCAGTTTCTGCTATTCTCTTACAATGTGATGATCAGAATAATGAAAAACCTGTAGCTTACATGAGCCAATGTTTATCAGATGAAGAATTCAAGTACTCTTATATTGAGAAACATGCCTTTGGTCTTATTAAAGCTATAGATAAAATTTTCCACTTTATCTTAGGCAAACACACACAGGTAAAATTCCCTTTGCCTGCTGTCAAGTTTCTGCTTTCACAAACTTATATTTTAGAGAAGCTTGCACATTGGCTTGCCAAAATCCAGGAGCATGATTTAACCATCATGACTTCGAAAAGGATTAAGGGATGAGACTTAACCCTTCACTTAACTAGACATGTTGAAGTAAGTGAAGAAATTGACGATCAAAATTATCCTCCTTCAACATTGTTTTATATTGAGAGTCAAACCAATTCTATTGCTGAACACCCCTGGTATAAAAATCTGGTGTATTACTTGCAATATCAGAAATGCCCATATGACTTAGATCCTCATCAAAGGAGAAGGTTCTGTCTTGAATCTTCCTGGTATATTATTTTAGGAGATTTTTTGTTCAGGAGGTCTACTGATGGTATATTACTTTGATGTGTGAATAATGAGGAAGCACAAAAATTGTTACATGAAACTCATGGATCTTCATATTCTGTTATGCACGTTGGTGGCCACTTTTATGCTAAAGCGACTGCTTTTAAAATCCTCAGAAATGGTTATTATTGGCCTTTAATTTTTCATAATTCTTATAAATTCACAAGATCTTGTGACAAGTGCCAAAAATTCGCTAGGAAAGAGTATCTTTCTGCTATGCCTTTGCAACCGGTTCCTCCATATTTTCCTTTTTCTAAATGGGGCCTAGACTTTATTGGTCCTATCAATCCTCCGTCTTCCACAGGGCATGTTTTCATTTTGACAGCCACTAATTATTTCACTAAGTGGACTGAAGCTGTCCCTCTTAGACACTCATAGGATGAACAAGTAATTTTTTTCCTGGAAAATAATATCTTCTCCAGATTTGGCATTCTTTTAGAGATTATTATAGACAATGGCCCCGCTTTCATTTCCGCAAAATTGACTCAATTTCTAGTTAATATGGGAGTCAAACATTTCACTTCATCAACTTATTACCCTCAAGGAAATGGGCAAGCCGAGTCTACTAACAAAAATCTAGTTAGGATCATAAAGAGGCTCATTGAAGATAAGCCTCATCAATGGCACACCCTCCTCACTTACGCCCTTTGGGAAAATCACACTACCACTAAGGTAAGTACAAGTTGAAATCCCTTCCAACTTGTTTATGGTCAAAAGGTTATTCTACCTACTGAGATGGAACTCTCCTCCCTACGGATGATGCTACAGATTGAAGAATTAAATTCTTCCAATGTCCCTCAAAGGATAAATGCACTATTAGGCTTAGAAGAACAAAAAATGTTTGCCTTAGAAAACATAAAGAGAAGACAATAAAATGTGAAGAAATATTTTAAAAAACGCATAGAAGCTGTCAAATTTAAAGTTAATGAGAAAGTCTTGCTTTGGGACTCAACCCATGCTACTCATCCCATGCTGATAGAGGAAGACATTCAAAGTTTCAAAAATTATGGCTAGGTCCTTTCAAAATCGCTTTTGTCCTAGGTGCAAACTCTTATCTTTTAAAAGATTTAGAAGAACGATTGTTTTCCTATATTACAAACAGTTCCCACTTGAAACATTATGTGGAACCAACTTGATTGATAAACGCCATGTGGAAATCACTGCTGTATATAGCTTTTTGTTTCACTGTTTTATTTTTCTTTGTTTAATTGATTTTTCAATTTCTATTGTTTTATGTTTATCAAAAATAAGTTTTGGATCAGTTTTGCCACAACAATGCCATTCTATAAGTATTTTTGATCAATAACAATAAAGTTACATAGCTGTCACGATGTCCTCCTTTTAGACATCGCTGAAATTGATTTTTGCTTCCAGTACTGTTGTTAGATAGATGATTTGATTTTCTTCCCTATTTTCTGCTATCCCTTTCTTCTCTCCATCCTAAGATTCAAAAGAGCATAGCAGAAAATTTCTCCTTAAAACAAATAAACACTTTTACTGTGACTGATCGAATGTTATGCATATAGGACCAAACCCCCTCATATGTACCACTTTTCATGAATTATTCCCAAAGTCCCCGATCATTTTTTCCCTTAAGCCATATTTTTCCCCTTGTTGCATAATCATTCTGGTCAACAATTCTGTGATCTATGTTCACCGATATGTGAAACCAGACATTCTGAGTTCTTAATCTGTTGGAAACAAATTTCCCTATGGAGTCGCTAGTTTGTTGATGCTCAAAAGCACAACATAGGGTACCTTCTTGAAAATGTTTGCAACGCCTTATTATTTAATTATATTTAATAATATACTAATAGGTGGGACCCCTTGTGTGACTTATGTGACTATGACAGAGAAGAAACACTTACATTTCATGTGCTTATGCCTTGGTTGCGACAAAAAATCTACAGTTTATTTTCTTTAAATCGTTGTCAAAATAATTATTACAGGATGATATGGGTAGGGTGACTAAACAAGAAATGATGTTGTCTTAATTATCTTTCGCAAAGTATGACTATGTTGCCTTTAAATGAATGAGGAATCTACACTCCGGTTTTAATTTTTATATTTTATTTGGTGTATAGCTTGGTGATCACCTTAAACCTTGCTACAAGTGTTGCACGCACTAGTTTAATTGTAAGTTTGGTTGTGATTTGGTATCCCTAGCAAAGTTTTGTTATATGTGAAATGGGAATAATGGCATTTACAAAATTGGAATATTGACAAACTATGGAATAGTCGACCTATATTAAGTTTATTTGGATGTTAATGGTTGATGAGTTGGATAGTGGGTTTGCTCGTACTCGCCATGAATGAAAACGTAAGTGCACGCCACTCTAACTCACCTCGAGCTTGCCACCCTAGTCATTTTGCAATTGCTTGGTTGCTGTTGCTCCACTTTGCTCGACCATGGAGAAGGTATACAGGTTGGTCGTTTCTCCTTAGAAATTTTACGCATGTATTAGGTTTTCTTGCTTTTCCATCCATGAACATTCGCTCTGCTCTTTAATGCAACAATTGGCTCTTGTTTGCTCACAGTCTGTGAATTTCCAAAGCTGTTATATGAATGAATTCAGACTGTGTATTGGTCATTTGCAAGGTTTTGGTTTCCTTTGGTGGTTTTATTTGAACCATGGCATTGAAAAGAGGTGTGGTGTCTTTTGATGTTTATAGCTGTTCACATTTTTGTTATGGAAAAAAATATCATAGGGAAACTCCTGGGCCTGCATTGCCTCTGGTTCCTTGTTTTGGGTTTCCTCCCTATTCAAAATAGTTATCCCCGCTTCTTACGTGTGGCTTATTTGGACACTCTGCATGTATTTTAAGTTGTGGTTTTCGTGGCTATTGTGCCCACGCCTTGGCCACTGCTTTGTGAGTATTAATGTGGAATTTTGTGAAGGATTAAACCTTCCGTGCTCTTTTTGGCCAAAACCTCAGTTTGTTAGCCCGCTTTCTTCTATCACCTTACTTTCCACTGTTGCGTATTGAACCTCATGCATTGGAAATTATCGTAAAATATGGCCAACCCATAATTAAGAAAAGACACTGTTCGTGCTCCTTTTGGTCACGGGTTTGATTGATTATTTGCTGTGCAAAGGTGAAAAAAATGTTGAACCCACTTATTCGTTTGGTTATATAGTCTGTCACAAGGAAAAATATGGGGTTGATGGCAATGTTGCAAAAGTATTTTTAAGATACAACTTGCTATGTTTTGTATTCAAATGCGATGAGCACCTGTATATGAATTATGAAATGCTTGAGTGAAGTTTTACGAACGAGAATGCAATAAATTGGAAAGTTTGGTCAATTATGGTTTTGGTCAAATTATTTTTATACACAGGGAAGCTTTGGAGTATTCGTGGGACCCTGTGGGTTTAAACTTTACTGATGTTGACATTATGGACAATAGCATGTCCACTCCACTCCACAACTATTTGGTGTGTTGGCTGTGATTATTATGTTGTTGTTCACTCTTCGACTCTGTTATATATGAGCAGTGTTATTATTGTTAATTAATTCCTCGACAATATAAAATTGGTTACTATGCAATGCAATTTCTCAGGCAAATGAGCATCCTTGGAAAGAAACACCAGTTTTGGGTTGTTTTTTTGGAAACAAAGTGTTGTTCAATTTTGAAATAGTAAAAGGTTTTGATTATTAATTAACATCGAGAATGACATTGTTTGATATATTATTAGAACAATATCTGTGGGAATCCCTTCCATCATACCATTTTTCGCTAAATACAACCCCTTCATGATCCCAATTTCACTTATCAATTCCTTGTTCTGTGATATTTATTTTTAAGAGAAGTCTGTATGGAAATGAAGAAAAATTGACATGGCAGATATTGATGATTGGTATTCTGGGATATGTTTTTACACAGTTGATTGTTTTTATTGATTGTTGGAACAACATTCGTAAATCCTCCCCCTCCATGATATCACTTTACTCTAAATACAAGCCCTCCATACTCCCATTGATCCTATCAATTCCCTTTTCATGTGGCAATTAATAAGTGGTATTTTTATGGATGGATTACATGTGTCTTGTAGTAAATTATAGAGCCAACTCTTGATTTATGTAAGCAGAGTTTCATGTATGGGTTATTAAGAACTTCATGACTGACTAATTATTGCTACATGATGAGTTTTTCAGTAGAGGTAGCCATGGCCGAAATAATAGAGGCAAGGGTAACTGGCAGCGAGGTCATAGGAGGCCTCGATTTTCCATTCACTTTAATGCTGACCCACAAGAGTTGAACCAACTATTCCAAGCCGGGTTCTTTAATTTGGTTGGCCATTGGATATTGCATCCTTGACCTGAAAGGCCCCCTTTCTAATAGCCTCAGAATTTTCGCGGGATTCCTGTTCCTCCACATGTGTCAATGCAGCCCAAAGTCCCCGCTAATGACGGTTGGCAAGAAATTGTCCACCACCTATCTCCCACCACCGTGGATGGCCCACTATGTCCTTACCTTTACCACCACCAATTAATCCTAATGTTCAAATTGCTCCTGCTGTTTCGCCAGTACAATCCTCGCACACTAGCAAAAGATTAAAAAATAATATCCCACAACCTGTGCAAGACAAAGTAAAAACAACATCCTCCCCCTCTAGTCCATCCACAAAATGTTCTAAATTCGTGTCTTCATGTCTCCACCTAAATGATGACTGCTCCCATGTGATCAACAAAATAGAGTCCCAAGGGTCTAACCAACCAAGGGATACTCAAGAAAAGTTAGTTGGAGACAACAGTGAGAAGAGGAAATATGCCTCGCAAAGCAACAAATGTGGATTTTAAAAGTTTTTTTATGATTTCCAGTGATGAAGACAACATTTAATAATTTTCAACTTTTTGGGACAAAAAACTTTATTTTGGATATTTTTGTGGATAAAATGGATATATTGTTTTTTTGGGATATGTCATTAAATTTTACTGATATTTGAATATTCGATTTAAAGGATATCAATGGGAGCTACAAGGGTGTTATATGATCCAAATGATAAATTTTGTATTTTTATATTTGATGATTGACAAAAGAATCATGGGAGTCACAAGGGGTCCCACCTATTTAGTAATTATTAACTAGACCCTTATTTATATATTATTATTAATTATTTCTCCCTAAACTAATTGGTTAAGTTAATTTGACTTAACTAAAGGAAGTAGTTGAACTACCTCAACTTATTGAGAAAAATAAAGGTTCAATGAGAGGAAGAGACAAGTGGAGAATAGAAGGAGAAAGACAAGACTAAGGTTTTCTCTTAAGTTAGTGAGATAGGTTCAATTTTCATTCATTTTTGAGTTTACTTGAAAACGTAATCCTCTTGTTGACAATAGGGTCTTATTGAAGGTAGCAAGGTTCAAAACTAAATCATACTTTTCAACAACTTATTTTAAAGGTGTTATTCATCCTTGATAGCCTGTGTATTCTTGTCTGTTTTTGAATTAATTTTCATGGCTGATAAAGGATATCTTGCCGAGTCAAATGGAAACATTTTTGTGGCAAGATGATCCAGATCATTAATTTCAATTTTATTTTACTGTCAGAGTCTTTTTGTATGGTGCCCATCGTAGACCTCTAAATCCGACTTTGGTCCATATCGTCGTAGGGGTTTGTAAAGAGAGGTACACTTTTGTATCTCAGAATGAAATAAATCAGATTATTGTCATATCTCATACATGTGTTTTCATGACTTGGTTCCTCCTTTCACTTCTGGTCTCCATGTTTACTTTATTGTAAAATATGTATACATTATTGTAGCTTTGTGTAAATTTTATTTTTACATTGCAACATATACAAATCATAAAACCATCCTTAATCCTTGTAATTAATACTTGTGGATTGAGTGAATGTTTTGAGGCTATAAACCCAGGGTGACATTCCCAACTATCTTTTCCTAGCCGGAAAGATCTAAAAATGATTGAGTAAGGTTTTCCATACCTTTTCCTCAACATTGAAAATGAAACCAATCTCGAGCTTAGTCTTTGTTCTTTCTCGTGCTCATAAATACATGAGAATAGGTTACCGAGCTTAGTCTTTGTTCTTTCTTGTGCTTGTAAATACATTAGAATAAGTTACCGATCTCAGTCTTTGTTCTTATTCATGCTCGTTAATAGATGAAAATAAGTTACTGAGTATACTTTTATCTCTTTTTTGGACTCGTAAAATCTACATGAAAAATGAACTCTTTGGAGTCTCATTTAAGCTCTTTTCAGACTCTCTAAATATGAAAAGATTGCCGAGTGAGCTTGTTCCCTTTCACACTCTTTAAAAGGTTAGGAAGGGTGTCTTTCGAGTGAAAGTTTACCCCTTTTTCGGCCTCGTTAGACTAATTATGAAAAATGAGTACTATAGTCAAGCATGATCAGAAGAGTTCTCCTAGGTATCATTTTATACTTTTCCGGAACCTAGAGACTAATTTTACAAAAAATTTCATTGTGGAGTCTTGTTTACAACCTTTTCAGACTCTCTAAACATGAAAAGGCCATCGAGTTTACCTTCTTTTGACTCGTAAAACCAAAATTAAAAGACCCGTTTGGGACCGAAACCTTCCTTCTCCAGGTTCATTAAAAATATGTCGAGGAAGTCATCGCCAGATAAGCTATATCGAGCATTTTTTATCCTCCTCAAGATTGTAAAACTAGAAAGAGGTACTCGCTACTCATGGTGTGGAATTTTTAAAGGGTTTTTTCATCTTTTTATCTTCATTATCTCGGAGCGATTACTACTTTGATTCGCCTTGAACAACACACCTATTCTATCATCACATACAATAGTCGGGTCATCCATTCTCCCTCATTGATCACCATTTCCATCATTGTTGCACATTCCACTCATAGGTCCATGACCAATTATTATGGTATTCATCTGAGTTAATGTTGCCGAGTCAAGTTATTTTCCATGCATACTTGTTCAAGGGAAGTTTACCTACGTCGACCACTTGCAATTCCTTTTAGCTTGTTTATCCTGGCCATCCCTGTGTCAGTTGTGCTCCATTATTATGATTTTCACCCCATATATCTTTACCTTTTTCATGTCGATTGATGGGGGATAGATCAAGGCACTCCTTCGACGAATTTTACCTTGTCAACTTCATCTCATTATCCAGGATTGAAATCTAGAAACCCATCAATACCCTGGTGCCAGCGGGGAAAATCCCCCTATTACTATACTGGGTCAGAGTATATGCAGAGCATTGATCTCCCTTAAAAAACAGTCCTATTTCTAAACTACCCCAAACAATCTTAACTTAAAATATAAGAGAAGGAAAAGAGGGTGTACCTTAGGTCCTTTCGGCTGGTGTTGACCTTCTTCTCCTTTGTAGTTTCTTGGACTGTTGGTCTCCTCCCAAGGCTGACCTGCAAACAATTTAGACAAAAAAACTACAAGGTATTCTATCTCTACTTATCGATGTTAGGGTCCATATACAAATGTGAATGCATTAATCAAATAAGCAAAAAAACACAATATTTGGGACATAAGCATAATTCTCTTATTTAGGGGTGAAGATTACAAATAGTTACAACCTTCTTGTCGGCAGACGCTTCGTGAACCTGGTCCAGGCTCCTCTTACCGCTGCTCCAAGTGCATCATTCCCATAATACCTCTCACAATCAACTGATCTCCTTGGGAAGTAGGGAAGGGATTTTATAGGGAGAGGGATGGAAGGGGAATGTTGAGGCCAAATCTCAGGAAGGGTTGCAAAGATTGGGATAAAAGGGGAAGGGATTTTGGCAACGTTTCTCAGTTCTAATGCTTGATGATGGAATGGGACCCCAAGACCTCCTTTTGTATGAAAAATGTATAGTTATTCAGTTTGGGTACGGGCTACAATGGGTGAATTGGTTGGGAAACCCTCGATAGCCTGTAAACTCCGCCAAATTCCTTGCAACTTTTTATTTTTTGTAACTTTTGGAGGTAAACGCGAGCTGTTTAGTGTGCAACTAGCGTATGTACTTAGGATTTCTAGTATGTAGCCAGTGTATGTACACGGGCAGTAGTGCAGCAGGGCATGTACATGCTCCAAAAAATGTTTTTTTAAAGGGAGATCCTCATCAGTAAGTTGGCAAATTGTGCAAGTAGAAAAGCCAATGCCATGTATGCATAGGTAGGACATTTTAGGGCTATAACAAATGCCCCCTAATGTGTGGGATTAGAAGAGAAAATGAGGGCTGAAACACATTAAAATATCTTTACTAGTGGGAAGGCACAAAATCAAGTGAGTCTAGGACCATATTTTGGGAGGTCGCTATCTGCAGAAGCAATAATAATCCCTCCAAGGTAGGCATACCCATGCTCATGATGAACTATTCATGGATTCCAGTCAAATACACTACATATCCATGTCATAGAAATGTCTATGTAAAGTTTAGCCACGAGAAATACACAACGGATCTACATCTACAAATTAATTGATGATATTAAAGTACAATATAATATGCATCTTCAAGAAGAATCAACGCCTATGGCTAGAGATGAGGACTTCATAGCTCTAGAAAAAACTTCAAGATCTTCAACAACTCAGGTAAGAGTACAATAGGAGTGTAAGATTCACTACTCTGAGGTCTTCGACATACCATTGGGGAAAGACTGGAGGATCTCGATCATTAGGCACATAACTTCGTCGATTTTGAATCTAGACTTGACTGGACTCATGGGATGGCCGACTCATGAAAGCCAAGAGACAAACTGCAGAATGTTTGACTCAGGTTGGATAAATTTTCCCTTGGACAAAAGCACGAAAGATGATCAGACTCAGGCAACGTAACATTGACATAAGTCTATGATGCAGGAGGAACCACAAACTCTCCATATGTTTGGAAGAGTAACCAAACATAGGAGGACACAACTCTATGTAGCGAGAACAACTTCCTAAGGTCATACTAGATCCCAATGCTTGGTGAACAGACAAAAGAATGTGCTTTGTCCAAGGGCGGCTATCTTGATGGCGAAGAAAGAATTGATATATCCTATTAGCACCGAGAGTCAACCTCATAATTCCATAGGATAAGCCCAATACCCATCAAAATGTAGATGGATTAAAATTATTTGAATAGGTGGATCAACAAGATGAGAAAGAAAGGGAGAGGGCAGCATAAAGTCTGCAGAGGCATTCCATTGGGCATGGAGTCATAACATCCTACAGATCAAAGGAAATCAAACTGTATATCAGACAAAGAGATATATAATGATGAGTAGAAGCATGGTGAATATGAAAAAAGGAAGAACATCCATTATACAGAGATCCTTTCTGCAATAGATAAATATTTGCTTAAACAATGAACAATGATTTAATGGGAAATCTACAACAGATCCTCTGTTGTTCATGAATCCATCAATCAATTCAAGCTATGATCCTCAAAACCTGCAATATTTTCAAGGAAGAAGATAACAAATAAGTGGGAAAACAAAGAAGACAATCTGATAACAACTCTCATGAATCTTTAATGGAAGAAAATGTCATTACAACAGACCCTCAGGCTTACAAATGAGTAACTAAAACTGCTCCTACTCTCTCAAGCCTCTCTTGGCTCATGAATCCAACCCTACTCTCCTCTTGTAAAATGAATGTATAGCCATATAGGTCCTTTCCATCTCACCCATTCGAACTCCAACCCCTTTCCCAAAATAGAAACAACTACAAACAAAAAATGACACGTTTTAATTGATTTCCTACTTTTCAGGAGGTGGAATTATGAAAAATAGGATTCAAAATGCCACTTGTAATTATCAAAATATAATAGCTATGTGAAATATGAGAACGGTTTTTTTATATAATCTTGTTATAAATAAAAACCTCTCTCTGTTTCTTTAAATTCATCTCCAGATGGCCAGAATACGTGTCGCAAAAACATGTCTAAAACAAGAAATCATGAAAACTGAAAACATAGGGCTCAAAGATTCTTTCGAATCTCCAAATCCATGACACATATGTGAAAAATTAAAGAGGTTAATGCTCATGGGTCTGTGCTTGACGATAACCTCTGGATTTTGAAAATTCATCCTGGTTCACCCGAAAATGCTCCTAGAAGTCATCTGTTCAAAAATACCAGTTCAACAGTCTAGAACAGAGTTTCCGCAGCACATTCCGTAGCGCATTTCGTAGCACCTTTCTAAATTCACAGCGCCAAAGTAAAATCAAGTAGCCAAACCCTTCCTGACCTCCAGAAAAGACAAAAAATCTCATGGACTACCTGATGGCTATGAGGTTGATGCTGGTAATTTTGAATTTGCACCAGGATGCTTGCAACCTATCCAACCTACAACCCTCTTCCTTAACTAGTTCACAACGCCAACTCAACTATAGCTTGCATACTCTAAGGAGGATGTTAGTTGATGGTATCACATAATAGCGGGAGATATGGCTAAATGTAGGCTCTGAAAACCATAAATCGTCCTTTGCATGATCAATTTTATGTGTTAACATTTGGCTCCACAGGGGATGGAGACGTCCCTTTGAAGCTCCAAGAACCTAGTAGTTATAGTTGCCTTATCCATTCCATCTCTATCCAGGAAACCTGTATGTCTGAGAGTGCCTTTGCTCTTTATTTGAAATTAAAAATATCACATACTGAAAACAAGATGCTCGAGAACTGAGCTTTATTCTTCCTATTCCTACTCTATCTAGTTTCTTCCTCAAGATCAGGTAAAATCATGCTTCAAATGAAGCCATACATGGAATTGATTAACAAGACAAACTCTTTGTATGTGTTTCAACAAAATGAAGGCTAGAAAAAAAATCAACATTTGATTGTAAGTTTGATTTTCATATTTATCATGAAACAAAGACTGAAACCTTGAATCCATGAATTCCTCCATATAGATAGCAACCGGATCATGAAAATCAAAAGAAGTTAAATTATGACAATAAAAAGGTTACCTTAGCCTGATATTGTTTCAAATGAAGATCAAATATTCTCGGCATATTCTCTTTCCCATGGAGGCTGCCACTTTTAGCTATCTGCAAATCTGAACATGGATGCAAACTGATTTCACTGCTAGTCATGGGTTGTTTGATGTTGTCTGCAGATCCAGTTTCAAGCATGGTGAATACAGGTTTGCTGATTTGCAGATATGGCTGCTCAATGTCTTCTACGGAACCAAGATGGATGATTTCCTCACAATGCTATTCTTTAATGAATGAAGAAAAAGGATCTATAGTATGGTCTTGAAATTCCTTCAAATCCTCATAAAAATATGATTCATAATTGTCATACACCGGCTGGATGCTCCTTAAGTCAACAACATGTGATGTAGGGATCTTCTCTTCTTCATATTAATACTCATCAAAGATAGGTGAGCCCAAAACTTTTTTTTCTTCCAAAGAAATATGAGCAATCTCTTGATTCTTCTCCTCAATCACAGGGGAAAATATATCATAGGAAACCTCTTGAAGAAATTGAGAAAATTCCTCTTCTACAACTATTTCTTCTTTTAAATCTGAGACATCAGGTGCATTAGGGGCAAGATATAAGGCATCTACAACTATGCAATCATTGATACTATCATCTATCATATCTTGAAGACCTTCTTCTCGGGAAATAGAAAGAGAAAAAAATTCATCCATATCTTCATTAAAATACTCACTTCCATCCTTACTACTAGAAGAAAACACATGTTGAATATATGAATGAAACTCCTCACAACAATGCTCAAAAAGGATCTCAACCAGGAAAATCCTCTCGTAATATAAATTAAAAGCATCGTGAAAATCCTTCAAATAATGGATACTAGCAGCAGGAAGGGATTGACGCCATTCACGAGCATGTTTTTCTAAATAAAATCTGAACATCTTGATCAAGACATCCTTGTGAACAAAATTATGTTCACGCATGCATTTATGAAAATTTAATAAGTTCTCACTGGGATGATCATGCTTTCTTCCTATGAATCTCGGAAGATAATCATCGCATTCAGTTATAATGAACACTAGATGTGGAAAACCGACTATATTTGAGAAATCACAAAAAGCATACCTCCGAGCCAAGATAACTTCCATTGCTATTGTTGTTCCGTATCAATGAAGTTGCCAATAGGTTCTTCCTTAATGGAGTGGAGTCTTCAGGTGAAATATGCAGTGTAAAATATGTTACCAGCCCTTGTTCACCATCAAAAGCTGGATCTGATCAATGTCGTTCTCCCAGGGAAGATTTCTTCACTTCCATCCCCCGCAACGACGCCAAAAATGTTAGCACTGAGAGTCACCCTCAAACTACCAAAGGATAAGCCCAATACCCATAAAAATGTAAATGGATTAAAATTATTTGAATATGTGGATCAACAAGATGAGAAAGAAAGGGAGAGGGTAGAAAAAAGTCTTCAGAGGCATTCCATTGGGCATGGAGTCATAACATCCTACAGATCAAAGGAAATCAAACTGTATATCAGAAAAAGTAATATATAATGATGAGTAGAAGCAGGGTGAATATGAAAAAAGGAAGAACATCCATTATACAAAGATCCTTTCTGCAATAGATAAAAAATTTCTTAAACAATGAACACTGATTTAATGGGCAAGCTACAACAGATCCTCTGTTGTTCATGAATCCATCAATCAATGACAACTATGATCCTCAAAACATGCAATATGTTCAAGCAATAATATAACAAATAAGTGGGAAAACAAAGAATGCAATCTGATAACAACTCTCATGAATCTTTAATGGCAGAAAATGTCATTACAAACATGCCCTCAGGCTTACAAATGAGTAACTAAAACTACTCCTACTCTCTCAAGCTTCTCTTGGCTCATGAATCCAACCCTCCTCTCCTCTTGTACAATGAATATATAGCCATATATGTCCTTTCCATCTAACCCATTCTAACTCCAACCCCTTTCCCAAAATAGAAACAACTACAAACAGAAAATGACATGTTTTAACTGATTTCCTGCTTTTCAGGAGGCAAAATTATGAAAAATAGGCTTCAAAATGCCACTTGTAATTCTCAAAATATAATAGTTGTGCAAAATCTAAGAACGGTTTTCGTATATAATCTTGGTATAAAGAAAAAAATCTCTTGGTTACTTTAAATTCATCTCCAGATGACCGGAATACATGTCACAAAAACATGTCTCAAATAGGAAATCATGAAAACTGAAAACATAGGGCTCAAAGATTCTTTCAAATCTTCCAATCCGTGACACCTGTGTGAAAAATGAAAGAGGTTAATGTTCATGTGTTTGTGATTGACAATAAAATCCTTTGGATTTTGAAAATTTATCTTGGTTCACCCATAAATTCTCCTGGAAGTCAGCTGGTCAAAAATACCAGTTCAACAATCTAGAACAAAGTTTCAGCAACACATTCTGTAGTGCATTTCGTAGCGCCTGTCTAAATTCGCAGTGCCAAATTAAAATGAAGTAGCCAAACCCTTTCTAACCTCCAAAAAGGACGAAAAATATCATGGAGTACCTGATGGCTACGAGGTTGATGATGGTAATTTTGAATTTGCACCACGATGCTTGCAACCTATCCAACCTACAACCCTCTTCCTTAACTAGTTCGCAGCACCAACTCAACTATAGCTTGCATACTCCAATGAGGATGTTAGTTGATGGTATGGCATAATAGCGGGATATATGGTTAAATGTAGGCTCTGAAAACTATAAATCCTCCTTTGCATGATCAATTTTATGTGTTAACATATCCCGTCCCCTCTTTTTGGAATATTTGATTTTTTGTTTCTTTTTCAAATTTTTAATGAGCTTGAAAAAGAATAAAATAATGCTACGTTACAAAGGAGGAATGAGTTTCACGAGAAAGCAAACTAGTTCCAAGTGCATGGAACATACTGATACTTAGGGAAAGGAGACATGTGCAGGATAAGGACACTTGAGGAAAATTCCTCCATGGGTCAAGGTGTCAGATCGCAAGGGAAAAAAGTGCTGCAAGGCTTGCGTATAAGGAATTCTTTAAAGGTTCAGTTGAAAGAAACATGGAGCCAACATTAGGCCAAAGACGCAAATATGAGACTGACAATGCGATTAATCACGACACACCAAGACTCCTTCCATGTGAATTTTTAAGAGCCTATAGAAGGTAAGCTCAGTGGTTTTTTTATGTTTAGAGAGTCTGAAAAAACGTTAAAGAGGACTCTAGGGAGTTCCTTTTTCGCAATTAGTCTAGTCGGTTTGAAAAAGGGTTAAACTTATATTGAAAAGACGTCTCTTCAATACCATTTTAACGAGTGTGATTGAGACAATATCACTTGACGATCTTTTCAATTTTAAGGAGTCTGAAAAGAGATTAACTATGGACTCACAACCTTTTTCTAGGTTTAGTCTCCTTAGCTCGAAAAAGTATAAAATATAACTGAGGACAACTCTCCCGACAAGACAAGTCTCCCGAGGCGTACCTTTTTCTGGAATAATCTATTGGCTGGAAAAAAGGGTTAAACTCATGCCGAATAGATGTTCTTTCTAAACCAATTAACGACTGTGAAAGGAACAAGGTCACTCGACAATATTTTCATATTTAGGGAGTCTGAAAAGAGATTAACTATTGACTCCGGAGGAGTTCCTTTTTCGTAAGTAATCTCCAAGGTCCGAAAAAGAGATAAACCAAAACCAAGGAGAATGTTCATTTTTCGAAAATTTAGTCCCTCATGCCCTAAAAAAGGGTTAAACTTACTGATCTAGATGGATCTCGGTGGCCATCCAGCTTTTCCACCGAATCACCATTTTGAGCCTATGGTTTTGATAAACCATGACATTCACCCTTTTGGTGGGGAATGTAATGTAATATCATCTTCATTTGTTAATTATAAACATCATGTAATGGCATTATGTACATGCCTACAACATAGTGTTAATGCACCAGATCCCATTAGAACTCCGCAGTTGAGTGTGCTCGGGCTAGAGTAGTACTGGGATGGGTGACCGCCCAAGAAGTCCTAGTATTTTACATGCCTATGGAATTTTATAAACTTAGTCCAATTTATCCCACATGCATCATGGGAATTGTTCTCCTCTCACTCTCTCATATATAATTGAGGTGAAGGAGGCCCTTTTAAGCATGAAATGGAGGGTGATGTAAAGCTTCTTGTGAATGAAGCGTAGCCAACATCTCTTTCTTTTTAGAGATAAGCTACCCCATTTTTCTAGTTTGTGTTATGTAGTAGTTTTCTATCTTATTCAGTAATAGAAGTTGGGTTTCATTGTATTTTTGTGTATTTTATTGTTATATCTCGGTTATATTTCTGCTTTCATGTCGTTCTCAAAATAATCCGGATTAGTGGTATCATAACAATCTTCTCCTTGTCATTTCTCAGAGTAGTTCCTCGATGAGGTCAGGGTATAGATATTTGGGTCTCAAGCTAGTTTCGCTTGAGGAAAACCACTCTCACTAGCCCAATAGACCTCCCATGGTGGAATAAAAGAGAGATGACAAACCAGGAGATCCTTTCAAGATGTTGCTCGAGGAAGCCCTCGTGCGACAAAGGAACGAGACGATGGACAACTTTGCTCAGATCCTTCGAAGACTGCCGATGGTGGCATCCGAGGCATATTCGACAAGCAACAATTTCACAAGTATGATTCCCTTCAAGGTACAAATCAATTTTGATATCCCTTTATTTGAAGGCCAGATAGATGCAGATGCTCTAGAAAAATGGTTGAATCTACTCGAAGGTTATTACTCTGTCCAAAATTTTTCCGACAGTGAAAAGATCACCTTCGCGCTCCTTAAATCCCTTCCCCATGTCAGATCTTGGTGGGCAGGTTACTGGGAGAGGTACACCGTGGATGAATCTACACTATTTGGGAAAGAACCCACTTGGGCGGTCTTTGTAGGTGCCATAAAGGAGGAGTTCTACCTTGATGGAAACTATGATGACCAATACATGAGATGGACAACTCTGCATCAGAAAGAGACCAAACAGTGTTGGAGTACACCAACATCTTTCATACCTTGCGCTCAAAGCTGGGTATCAAAGACTCCAAGTGACACCTAGTTTTGAAGTACTACAGTGGTCTACACAGGCACATCCAAACAAATATGGATTTTCTGGACATCTCCTCGTTGGGAGCTACTTATCGATATGCAGTCAAAATTGAGTAGAAATTCAAGCAGCAGAGTAAGTGGAAGAAGCATGGCAAAGGAAACTCTAACTCACATAATGATGGACATAGCAAGGAAGGCCAACCTCAAGAGAGCCAACTCCAAATGCATGCAAAGAAGGGTAATGGGAAGTCTAAGAAAGACATTGGAAAGTGGTGTGAGTTCCACAACAACCCTTGGCATAACAATGATGAATGTCGCTCAATACAGTAATTGGTAGCCAAGCTCAAAAATAAAGTTTCAAACCTCGAATTAGACCCTGATTCAGAAAATGATAAAAGGAGACAAATCATTGATGCAGAAACCACTACTACTGTCACAACTACAACAATCCAACCAAAAGAGGATCATGAGGAGGGGGAGCATCTCTTCCATTCACAGATGTGGGTGAAGGGGACCCCACTGCATTTTATTGTTGATAGCAGGAGCCAAAAGAACATCATCTCAGTAGGGGTTGTCAAGCAATTGGATTTGCCAACAACACCACACCCGCAACCATACAACATCAGGTGGTTTTTCCAGGGTTAAGATATTCGTGTCAGCCAATAATGTTGCCTGTCCTATGGAATCAAGCCCTTCAAGGATGATGTATTATGTGATGTTGCCCCACTAGAAGTCTGTGATGTTCTATTATGCCAACCATATATGTGGAGTCATCATACTATTTATGAGTCTCGATCCTATAGCGTCATTGTTACTCCAGGGGGTCATATATACAAGATACTAGAGGTATTTTCAACTATTGTCCCACCAAAACAATGCCACAAAGTAATCTCTCATACTGCAAAGTTTAGACTCTTCATAATCCAATCAAAAGGTGAACAAAAGGACACTGCAACCACTGCAGCCTTAGCCCAAGACCTTTCTGTCTAGCAGAAGCAGATTGACAATATTATAGAAGAGTACCAAGATGTTCTTGTTGCACCTATGAGGGTGCCTCCACACTGCCCAATCAAGCAAGGTTATAACAAAACCCTTCATACTCTTCATACTACATATTCACCGACAAAGTCCTCACACACTTAGGTAGATCATGCAACTAGATTGGTTGAACGAATTCAACCCCTCTAGCAACAGGATGTTCATGGCAGCCTTCAACAAGCTAAGCATGATAACTTCTTCAGCAAGACAAGCAACACACCAAGATTCAGATTTAGCAGAAGTCTCCCTGTCTCCCAAGGGAACTTGACACAATGGGGACTATTGCTTCCTAAGGGGGGAGTAATGATCCAGATGGATCTCGGTGGCCATCCACCTTTTCCACTGAATCACCATTTTGAGCCTGTGGTTTTGATAAACCATGACATTCACCCTTTTGGTGGGGAATGGAATCTAATGTCATCTTCATTTGTTAATTACAAACATCATGTAATGGTATTATGTACATGCATACAACATAACGTTAATGCATCGGATCCCATTAAAACTGTAGTGTCCCCAAGGCCGAGCCCCGTTACAGATCATGATATATGAAATAAATTGTAAATGTGTTATAGGCTGGTGATCCAAGTTTTGTATAAGCCAGTAGGCTTATGTGTTTGATTAGGCCAGAGAGCCTAAGGGTTGAAGGCCAAGGGCCTGGATTTTGTATCTGTATGTATGCAGCACATCAATAAAATATAAACACCGCTAGGTGCAGACCGACCAC
>ML818702.1:48804-66999 GCA_009831015.1 Picea engelmannii | reverse complement strand
TTGCATAAGGATTAAAATACATATGAACCCATGATTAAACATGCTTTTGAACAATAATACATAACATACATGAACTCAAATGGAATAAAGCACATGAAAATACAAGAGAGAGAGACAACTGATGTTGGTAACCGAGTTAACCCCTCTTGGGATACGTCTCCGGATCCGCTTCAATTGGAATATATATCGCTTTCATTCCTTCTTCAAAAGATGCTGGGACCTTCTCATAAGTGATTTCATAAGAGATGCCTTCTCCTTCAATGAGGATTCAAGAACATTGCTCACACTCATACCTCTCCATACATCAAGAAGGATAATACCTTACATGAATAAGTCTCTCAAAGCTTAGGAGTAGTAGCACTATGGCTCTTTAACTCCACTCATTAATTCTCCATTACTCTCCTCCCTTACATAGGGATCACATAAGGCATTATATAGTTTTTCCTCACTCTCTCTTAAAAAAGAGCATTAATTCCTAGATCCACAATAATAGGATCTAATTACAAAAGAGGAAAAGCAAGATCCATAAATGTAGGATCTCAAGCTATCTTCAAGCACATAATGGGAAAAGTCTCAAAACCACCCAAAGACTCTTCATTCATGTCCTTGATTCTCTCAACCTATAATTGAGAATAATGGAAAATTAGTGTGAGGTGGTTTCTCACATAAAAACCAATTTCCAAAATTATAATTTACTGATAAATACATGAGTCTAATTTCCCTCACAAGTATTAATCATTTTACATCAAAAAATGAATAATAATGTATGAGTTTTTCAAAAGCTCATAAAACATAATTAAATGCACGAGCATCTCATAAAAGCATAAGAATGCATGAGACCTTTTCCTCACAAAACATTAATAAAATGCATGAGAAAAATAAAAACTCAAAATATATAAGTTCACCATCTTCACCACTCCGCAAATCAACTAGGTGAACAAAGTAAAAGTACTTTCCATGTGTGGAAATATGTCCAGATCAACTTTTCTCAAGTAATCCAGAAGATATCGAAAAGAATAAATACAGTCTCGTTGGATGTTGCTTTGAAAATTTAAAGTGAGCTTGAAAGACAACAAACCGTGCTCATTACAGAGTTCCGTGGGTAAGGCCAAGAATGATGATTAGAAAGAAGAATGAGTTTTCAATACGTAATCATGGCGGAACTAACAAGGACTCCCAAGCCTATGAAGTACTTCGACATGGAAACCAAATGTAAAACAAGGTTCTAACTAGGATTTCCATGGAAGGAAGACTCTACCACATAAAGTACAACACACTTATCAACAAGGAAGGTTAGTGTCATAATTAAGTGGGGTTGATCCTAAGGCGAAAAGAACCAGGAAACGGATAATGAAAAAATTTCAATTAGGGAAAAAACTAACCTATATGCCAGTTTCAAGGTCAATACCTGTCAGAACGGATCGATACGATGAACAAAATTCAAAGAAAAATATCTCCAAGATCCTGCATATAAGGCCAATAACACTCATCCAGAAGTTAATAGATCCAAAATAGATAGAAAATTCGAAAAATAAGAGGTGCTATTGAATACAAAACTTGAAAACAACAAACCTGGACTGTACAATATGTATAAGCTACCACACAGCCTTAGGACTCGTGTGGTAGTAGTTTAGGTAGAGCTCACTCCTAGGCTCTGACCAAGAGTCTCTTCGATAGTCAACCTGGAAAGTATCCCAAAAGAGAATAAAACACAAACCACAGTGTAAGTACTCCGATGGTACATAATCTGTAGTAATGTATTCAAGGATAACCTCATCCGAAGGCAATTCAATATCCAAGAAATCACATGAACGAGGAGGGTCAATAGTCCCAAAGGGCGAAGTAAACTGACCATATTTCATATGATGATGGAGGTTCTATCCAGGATTGGCAGAGTCTATCAGGGAAGAATCAAAAGCATGAGTGTTTGAGGATCTACAAACATCGATATCAGAATCAAAAGGAAACTCAAGACCACTCAAACCAAGAGGGGGAAGCAAGGGCTCCCATGCCCCCATTGGATAAAAATACTGATCAATTGCCGAGACCATGTCTCGAGAAGGTAAACATGATTGCACTGGTTATTGCTCAGAAGCAATTGAAGACAGAGGATAAGACGCCGCATAATTAACCCGTGGCTGGGTAGAGTCTACATGAATAATAGGAATATATAAAGGGGCATCCTGAACTAACACCAAATCAGGATGGTGATTATCAGATCTTAGCTGGTCGATAGTGACAATGCTTCCATTGTGAGGAAAATGCATCACCCATAAGAGTGTAGACACCACAACATTCATATCATATACATAATCACGCACTATAATCATATTTAAGTCTAATGGGCCTTGCACCACTATAACATCGAAAAGGACAATCTTCCCACCTAACGAGATAGGAAACTGAGGAAGAAACCCCAAATATTCATTAGGATGTATGTCAAAATCCAACAACTCATGCGAAGCAAGCATAAGCTTAGGAGAACCCAAATATTGCCAAGCAAAGGAGGATAAAATACTTGCGAAGGCTCATTCATCCATAATACATCGGTAAATGTATTTTGAATTAACTTCAACCCTTATTTGAAAGGGTGTGGAAGAAGGAAGACGAGGCTCAATAAGGTCATTCTAATCAAAGGAAACCATCCTAGGACTTGGAGGGTGTGTGCTCTAAGTGAGCGAAATTCCCCCTTGTTCTGAAAGTACTGAATTGGAAATGCTAAAAACATAGTCGGTAGACACATCACTCCCCAAGAGAAGAGTGGGATCAATCGAAGATTGCATCGACATGACCACTTTGGTAGACTTGATAGTCTCCAAGGGAAGAGTGGGATCAATCGAATATTGCATCGACGTGACCACTTTGGTAGACTCAAAACTCTCCAAGGAAAGAGTGGGATCAACCGAAGATTGCATCGACGTGACCACTTTGGTAAACTTGACACTCTCCAAGAGAAGGGCGGGATCAACTGAAGATTGCATCGACACAACCACTGGCTGAATAGGCTGTGAGATAACATGGTCTGAAGACACATCACCCCTCAAAAGAGCAGTGGGATCGACCGAATATTGCATCGACATGACCAATTTATCAACCAATGGCTGTATAGGCTGTGAGGAAACCTCAAAAGACTCAGAATCAGAAGATCTTGCAGACATGGACCACAATATTCGTGCCTCTGGAAGTCCATGGCATAAATGAGTAAGGTGATCTCCCTTGAAAATATTACAAGGGAACTTAGGCTTACGTCCTATTCGTCTAGGTTTCTCAATAGAATAAATTCCCCCAACATGACTAACGGTGGATGGTTTCTTGTCCTCAACATGACTCGTAGAGATTGTTGAACACTCTCCAACATGAACAACAGAGGTTGGTGATATATCACTCGTATGACTCGCATGGACGAGACTCGTGCCCCCAACATGAATTGCAGTGGTTGGTTTCACATCTCTAACATGTCTTGCAGAGATTGGTGATTGGTTGATAACATGCCTCTCAAAGACTACAGACCTATCACCAGTATGACTAGCAGTGACTGGAATTTTTCTCCCATCATGACTTGCAGAGGCTGGGTGCTGGTATTCAACATGACTTGAAAAGGTTGAGGACCTATCTCCAACATGACTCATAGAGGTTGGTGATTTCTTCTTCCTAGTCCTCCTCTTTCTATTTCGTTTAGACTTCTGGTTACTAGTAGCTATACTTTCACCAGAGAAGACAGAAGGAGGAGGAGAAGACTTTGTTGACGAAGTAACATCAACATGATGCCCATGACATAAGGTTCTTAACTGAGAAGCGTCAAGAGAATTCAAGACATTTGGAATGGTACCCAACCAAACCGGTAATCCCACATTCAACCTACAAATGTAAAAAGTGGCCATCAAAGGGACACCAACGTTTCCAAAGAAACAAAAATCACAAGAATCCCCTAGCGAAGGGGTTCCTTGGTTAGTATCTCCAGGAACTTTATCCATGAAGATCTTTATGCACAGGTTCTCCCTTTGTGAGATCGTTCAAGTCCGTGAAATTCTCACACACTGACTCTGGCGAGCAAGTGGTATAAAACAAATGCCTATAAAAAGGTGACTCCACGTTTCTAAGCGAAAGACTGAAAATTCCTCATGACCAACGGAGTGGGTGGTCTACCACCTTAGTTCAGAGACCCAAAACAATGACTGATTAAATCACTATGGAAAACTAAGGAGCATAGAACAAACCACTAAGAAGAAAATCCTAAAAAGATACAAAACAAACAAACTAACCTTCTGAATGCGTTCAACCTAGGGAGATGATGTCCTCATCATCCATAGCATTCACAAAGGAAAACAACTAGACAAGAGAAGCAGTTACCCAGAACTCTGAACGACGATCCCTTTGGGTGTCGCCTAGAGAGTACAGAGTCCGCCTCAGGTACCGCGATACACCCCTCACAGTCACCTGTGTGCCAACCTATATAATGGAAAGTAGGCCACCAACTTGTAATCAACAACCAATGGGGTACAATCGACAACCATGCGAGTGTATGGGCAGGGTAACTAAGCTTGAAGATCCTCCTGAGGCCTGAAATACAATAGGGCCAAAATCACTCTTAGAGTACCTTGGACGGATCCAAGTGTCTCAGAGGTCTGACACAAGTCGAGCTAGTAACGCTACATGATTCACCCCTAATACACACTCTCCCAAACATTTTGTCGGGATCAAGAGTGGATATCTCCGTCACCGTCCTCTATGTGGCCTCGTGTTTGACTCCTGTGTGAGAGGAGCTTCCCATATTGAGTAATTACAAAGTGGATTTTTCACACCCTAGCACAAACACCTAAGTTAAGTTTTGGTTGGCCTTGGAGATTTTACCTCTCCACACCTAATCCAAGGCCCTAGCCTAAGCTATTGGTGAACCCTAAAAAAAGTGTTACTAATATATTTTAGATTAGCACGTTTATTTTAGGGGATTTTTTTACTCAAGGAATGGAAGTGAAGCTTATGTTGTTTGAGACTCTTGTGAAAAAGAAACTAATTATAACACTGACAAAGAATACTTTACACTAATTCTACAAATGAAAAAGAGCTTCAAGCAAAAAACATGAACAATCCTTCAAACATAAAGATGGAATATTTTCTCCTTTCATGCAAAATGCACAATGCAACTTTCGAGTAAAACAAAAGAGAAAATGAAAAGATTTTATTTCTTATTTTTCTTTTGAAATGCTTTTAAGATGAGAAGAAAACACAACCCTATGCTAATTCTTTTTCTTTTTCAAATAACAATGCAAAAAAATGCAAAGAAAGAAAGAGACCTAAAAAACTAGTTTTTTGTTTTTTCTTCCAATCAAAGAAGAACTAACAAAAGATGCTAAAATAAACTGCATAATACACGATTCATGGCCACCGCATTTTAAAATAAAACTTATTTTTCTTAAAAATCAAGCTAAAAATAAGCAAAAAATGCTTGGAAACACAAAGAGACAAGAGGATTTTTTTTATATTTTTATTTCATAAACAATTTGAGCATACAAACTGTCTCAACCCCAAACAACATAGGCTTCTGAAACTCATGAAGACTCGTGAACCACAATTTTCCTGTATAAAAAGGAAAATCCTTTGAAAAATTCTCCAAAACAACATAGACGCGTGCCATGCACAACCAACGTGCATATGTATGCGGGATGTATATAATTTAGACCACGTATATACGCGTTCTGTATAACAAACATGGTACATAGACCTCTGTCAATTTTCAAAAAAAGAAAAAGTTTGGAAAGACAACTTGGGAAAGGGAAGATGGTAGGCACATGGAAGGTGACCAGAGACCTAACCTGACTTAGAACACTCAGAAAACTCAGAAAAAAACTGAAAAAACAAATGTAACCAAGATCTCCCACTAAGACCCTAGAGGCATTCCATAGTGGAGTCGCCAATTTTGCTAGCGGGGAAAATCTTCCTATTACTATGCTGGGTCAGAGTATAGGCAGAGCATTGATCTCCCTTAAACGAAAATCCTATTTCTAAACTACCCCAAACAATCTGAACTTAAACGATAAGAGAAGGAAAAGAGGGTGTACCTTAGGTCCTTTCAACTGGTGTTGACCTCCTTCTCCTTTGTAGTTTCTTGGACCGATGGTCTCCTCCCAAAGCTGACCTGTAAACAATTTAGACAACAAAAATACAATATATTCTATCTTTACTTATCAATGTTAGAATCCAGATACAAATGTGAATGCATTAATCAAATAAGCACAAAAACACAATATTTGGGAAAAAAACAAAATTCTTTTATTAAGATGTGAAGATTACAAATAGTTACAACCTTCTTGTTGGCAGATGCTATGCGAACCTGGTCCGAGATCCTCTTACTTCTGCTCCAAGTGATTAATTTCCATAATAACTCTCACAATTAACTTATCTCCTTGGGAAGTAGGGAAGGGATTGTATAGGGAGAGGGATGGAAGGGGAACGTTGAGGCCAAATCTCAGGAAGGGCTGCAAAACTTGGGCTAAAAGGGGAAGGGATTTTGGAAGAGTTTCTCTGTTATAATGCTTGATGATGGAATGGGACACCAAGACCTCCTTTTATATGACAAAAGGATAGTTATTCAGTTTGGGGATGGGATACAATGGGTGAATTGGCTGGGAAACCCTCGATAGCCCGTAAACTCCACCGAACTCCTTGCAACTTTTGGAGGTATACGTGGTTTGTTTAGTGTGCAACTAGCATATGTACTTGGTCTGTCTAGTATGAAGCTAGCGTATGTACGTGGGAAATAGTGTAGCAGGGTGCGTACATGCTCCAAAAAATGGTTTTTTAAAGAGAGATCCTCAACAATAATTTGGCAAATTGTGCAAGTAGAAACGCCAATGCCATGTATGCATAGGTAGGGAATTTTAGGGCTATAACACCTGGGACTTGCAGAAATCAGTGGTGGGTATCCTTGCATTTCGACAATGGGTTTACATCATTGGATCCTATCGAATGAATCTATGAGTGTTTGATGTCAACTCCTTTATTCACATTTTTTAGATTGTACTAGGTGGGTTCCATCATCATCATCGATGGACTCCCTCACATTTGTTAACAGTATAAATTAATGACCGGTAATCAGACGGTTTCTACCATGCTCGACTTCAACTCATTTATTCACATGTTGTAGATTCATACCATTTGGATTAAGGATGAATACCTTGGGATAAGATCACACTCCTCTTAGTTAAGATTCTTTCCCAAGCTGCGATGGCGAATATTCATGAGCACTTCACAGATTGCTTAGTTATTGAGTCATCTCATTGATTTGTATGATGTGACATAGATCCACATTTGTACTTGGTCGTTGCTATGTTTTCACTTGCGTCTTGAATGGATCCATAGTGTATACTTTCATGGCCATGATCACGTCATGATTGGTTCTTGATGGATCCACAATGTAATCTGTGACCAGGGGTGATTTTAAGAATGGAAATTTATTTTAAAATGTATAAACCTTGGCGAATCTTACTAATCTTTCATATGCCAGCTATGAAAAGTTTGCGATATTTTTATAAAAATATTCAAATTTCTAAGTATTTTATATAGTTTGTATAAAATTTTGGCGATTTTTAATGTAAAATAATTTTATCCTATAGAATTTGCGCGAATCATTTTTAGAATAACGAATATTGTTTTTGGGAAAACCATGGAAAATTAGCCCATGAACGAAATTTAGCCCCTAAAATCATCATTAATTATGTTGTGGCCATCATCCCATCACTTGTATCATGCATGGATCCATAGTGTAATTTTAGAGGCTATTCTCTTGTGTTTCTTACCGAGCATGGGTATGCCCACCCCATGGATAATTTTCTGCAGGACTGGCGATGCTCTTCTCCAAGCTTCTTTTCCCAAAGATCTACGACTAGATTTATAACGTGTTTCGACCATCAGACACCTCTTCTGACCTCACACTTTAGGGGGAATCTGTTATAGAGATGTTTTCCACCTAATCATTAGGCCATTGTCACCTAAAGAACACCTAATCACTAGGTCATTCTAGAAACCCCTTATTTAATCCTTAAAAGCTACCACTTTTTCCCTGAGTTTCTATCCAAGTTTCGACCTTGTCGTCCTTTTCCTTCACTAAGGGTGCGACCAAAAGGGTTGGTCACTCCTTTTATCCTGTCAAGGAGAAAACAATCTCTCTGTCTATGTGTCTAGAGAGTGACCAAGTCTAGAAGCTCCTATTTTTGGATTTGGTTTTGATGGATAAGACCTCCCACTGATTTCTTAGGGTTTAGCATCGAGAAGGCTTCCATTATGAGCTCGCGAATATTATCCTAATAACTATATGGCCTTATCCCTAAATCCATATAAAAACCAAGCCATTTCCCATGGGAAAGCAAGAGGAAAGAGCTAGCAAAGTTACTCTGGTGATTTGGTTGCAAGACTTGGGAAAGGAGCTTGGAAGGAGGCCATCTCTTCAGTCTACATCTGTAAGTTGTAATATTGCTTCTTTGATTAATAGAAGACATAATGAGTGTTTTCCTCTATCTAATTGTTCATATAAGTTTATGTATTCATTGGTATATAATTAGTACAACTATGGGTTATGATATACTATTAGATATGTTGTCAATTCATGCATGTTTGCTTTGATCTTTGGGAGGTTTTCGTCTTCTTTCGTTGTTTTCATGTATGAATTAGATCTAGGAACATCCTAATTTATGTCTCTATTCCTATATTAGGCGCTGGTAGAACCTAAGAGAGCTCAACTCCTGCAGGGTACAAAATCCCTACAACAAAGATGATGACCCAAAGTTGTCAAACTTGTACAACCTGGTAATATCATCAACAATTCCAGTTGCTAGGACATGCTTAGGATCTTTTAAATCCTTGATTACAACTTGGTGAGCTGAAAACTCTACAGTTTTGCCTTCATCGGAATGAGTGATATGATGCACTGATATAAGGTTGCAGGAAAGACTTGGAACACATAATACATCATTGAAATGATTGTTATCTACCTGAATTTTTCTAGGCCCTAAAACACTAAGAGATCTATATTCACCAAAAAATATTTGTTTGGTGTTACATTCATTTAGAGTAGAAAATATGGATTTATCCTTAGACATATGATAATATGCCCCAAAATTAATAATCCACTCATCAAAAGAATAATTAGAAGTTGCGTTGAAGGAGAAACTGGAAGAAGAAATGTCCACGAGAAGAAGAGGTAGAAGAAGAAGAATCAATACTAATGTTGTGATTGTTCATCATTGCTTCTAAGGCTTCCATATTTTTAAAACATTTTGATTCCACATGACCATATTTCCCATAAAATTTGCAACGTTTGTTAGTCTTCTTACTTTTGGATTTTTCTCCTTTGTCACCATTAGGAGTAGAAGATGGCTGAGAGGGTTTGGTACCCTTGTTTTTCTTGTTGTTGTGGTGAGGATATTGCTTCTTAGGATTCTTAGATTTATCTTTCTTTTGGGACAATAAGGATTTGTTGGATGTACCTATAGTGTTGATCAATCTAAGTTGCACAAGATTATCTTTCTCTCGAATAAGAGAATCACAAAGGGACTCAACATAGGGTTCTTTATAGGAAATCCCTAAAGCTTATCTAGTGGCATTAAAGGTAGATACAAAGATAGAATATGCACTACCAATATTATCAAGAATAACATATATGCATAATTCATCCTTCAGATTTATTTTTGTAGTCTATCCATAAAATTCTAAGTGTTTTGAACTTAGATAAATAATATTCAAAGCAAGGAAAATCTTTAGGGCTTAAAGTCATTAACTGATTTTCAACTTGGTGGGCTCAAATAATATTGTGTTTACCAAACGTAGCTTGAAGCTTTGCCCAAGCTTCATTGGGGGCATCAATTCCTTGAAGGTGAAACCTTAAATTATGAGAGATGGACATTCTGATTAGTTCACGTGCTTAGTCATTCTTACTATCCCATTTGGATTTCTTTTTATCATAAGTGGGTTCTTGTTCTTTTCCCAAGGTAATCCAGTACAATCCTTTACTTATTACTTCCTTCATATGGGATTTCCATGAGAAGTAGTTGGTACTGGTAAGAAAAAAATCATTGGGAGAAGCCACATTAAAATATTTAGAGAATGTATATTTAAAATATGAAACTGATGGTCTAGATGGAAAGCTCTAAAAAAAATAGGCCGTTTCAAAAAACAACATTGAAAATGGACTTCGAATGTGAAAGTTATGCCCTCTTGGAAAAAAACATAAACAATAACCAAAGAGCCACTGACAAGTAGAAGTTGGTCCATGTGGTGATGCCCCTCCTTATAACCTCACTTTTACAAATAAGTTGCTTATGAAGCGACCCACTTTTATAGAATAAGTGAGATTCACTTTTACAATGAAATTACTTTGTAAATTAAAGTTGCATGCAAAAAGATAACTAAAAATATTAAAGCTACTTTATAGTGATTCACTTTTATAAATTAAGTGAAATGCACTTTAAAATGAATGCATGAAATTTGGTCCACGTGGTGATGCCCCTCCTTATAAACTCACTTTTACAAATAAGTTGCTTATGAAGTGACCCACTTTTATAGAATAAGTGGGATTCACTTTTACAATGAAGTTACTTTGTAACTTAAAGTTGCATATAAAAAGATAACTAAAAATATTAAAGCTACTTTATAGTGATTCACTTTTATAAATTAAGTGAAATCCACTTTAAAATGAATGCATGAACTTTTTCAAAAAAAAGGATTGAACTCAAGATCTCTTACTAAATAAAACAACTATCAACCAATTGAGCCAGTGCAAAACACATTATAATCATAAGAAGGAGGATGGGGGTTGTTGTTGTGGAAGACGACCTTGAAGCGTGTGATAAAAAAACTTCTTTTCATGTGTTCACACACAAGAAAAAATTCACTTATCGACAATAACAAGGGGTTATATCTAGGTTATCTTACTTAGGAAGTGCAAGTTTTCTCTCTGTTTCGGATTTACCAAGATCGCACATAGCACATGGAAAAGTGCATACCCAGACAAGAAAACACTTTTCACTCTATTTTTTTATTTTTTGAGATTGCACAGAGCACAGGGAAAAGAGAATACAAAGACCAAAAAGAGTAGCAACCTCTAAACAAAAAACAGAAAACCGAAATATTATCTTTGTAATTTTTTTTAAAAGGGTGTATCCAGGCTTTATACCTTCAAATATGATTAAAATGGTTGTATTTTGGGCAAACAAAAACCTTTTCGAGTGAAACAATTTTTTTTTCTAACCAAAAGAAGCACTCTGGATGCAATGGAATAGTCCTCTTGGTCCATAAATATAAAAAAATGGTAGAAACTAGAGATGCTGCAACACAATTTCAATATCTTGATCTACAACGAGAGCATCTCTTCAAATGCGATCTAATACCATGTTCGACAACACAAGGCATTCCAACAGAGGATGAAAACCTTCAGTAACCACTCACACAACTAGATCAAATATCAACACACCAATTTTTTTACGTGGTACAACCCCTGTTGGGAAACTTCCACTACTGAAGCCAACACGACCACTTGAAGCAATTATTAATGCAAAAGAAAAATATTATAAGAGAGTTTCTCACAATAGATTATTGAAAAATGACCCTCCATGATATTTAAATAGATATCATGGACCAATCGAGTGCTAAGCCATGAATTAATGTAGTCATTAATATCGAAGAGAATATGAGCCATCAGATCACTCTATGTCTAGAACATATCGTGGCTATCAAATTACAAATGCATACAAAATAAACACACTATGAAATACACTGTAACCTAATGACACATTAGACCAAGTTGATATTAAATACCTTCTAAGTGTCTAAATATCCTAACACAACACTTGGTAACTATTCTTCATGGTCTCATAACATTCAAAGTTAATAATAGTCATTGTGACACATTTCCTCGATGCCACTTTCTTCTCTGTTTGACACTAAATTATTCTAACATGACTCACCTTCATAATCAATATTTGCGCTAGAGTACTTTCACCAGGGTGTAAGTCCGTTAAGCAGGTCGTCAGCGTAACTTTTCCACCCTATCCCAGCCCCTTCTCGTCTCGTTGTTGCGATGTTGGATTTCATCACCAACTAGTGACTTCAGAATTAGAAGGTCTTGTTTGCTTGGTGTTGTTTCCTAGATTTTGTTTACTAGTGCATGCTGTTTGTTTACCAAAGTTGACCATATGATTTTCTTCGTAAGTTTGTCACTCGTTTACAATAGCTCCTCCACGTCATTCATGTAGAATGCAAAGTTTATCTCCAGAGCATACGGAAGGTTCTCAACCCTTGCCTACAAGTTCACCTGAGGGCTCTCCTCGGCAGAGTGAAGTCCAAGACGTTACCACGCCACAAGTGGAATGAACTGACTCTCTAGAACATTTCCGAATTACCAATACTCGAGAGGACTTTCGACTTCACCCCAATTATGAGCGACAATTTATGCGACTGAATTCTTCCGGAGACTTAGTTGTTGTGTCTTCTGGATCACTGGTTGGACCCTTTCCAGGCATAGAAGGCCAAGATCCTTTTTGGTCTATGGGCGTTTTTAGACGGGACCTTTTTGGTGCAGGATCAGGCATTGAAACCATCATCTCACCTGTGATTTCTTAAATCTCTAGCCCAGAGACAGTACCGTTTACTACCGCCTATTACTTTCCTGGTACGGACGCCCCGTGATCTGACCACATATTGACCATCCCTATCAAAATGGCCCATCACACAGATACTACGAGTGTTCACACCGAGATTACCAAGGTTAGCCAAGCGCCCATCGGCACACTGCTCACGCCCAGTATCACCCCGACACTACCGCCCGGATACCGTGCGTTGAATGCTTCCATTTCAACTCCTTCGCAAACCCCATCCGGCTCTCCTGGTGGTCCCTCTTCTTCTGGGCACTCTCTTCCCGGTTTTATTCTGACACTCCCTCAATTTCCTTTTGGAGGACCTTTCTCGTCCTCCACTGGCAGTCTTAATCCTAGTGGCACTATTCCGTCATTCACACCAAATTACCAGATTCCCTTTGGTGGACAGTTTCACCAAGGTGGCATGACTCAACCCCCTCTCAGTGGGAAAATTACTATTGGAACGCAAATCGTAATTGGAACACAATCCCCATTTGGAACGCTGCCCCCAATTGGAACACAACCTTCGATAGGAGGACCAACCCCACCTTATGGAAAAAACATACCTCCGTCCTTGGCCCAGTACTGGAATCATCTGATACAACATCCTCCTCAATCGACTGGGGGGAAGCAGTTTCCGACTGCATCTGTGATACCCCCTAGTATAGTCCAACCATATCCAGGTATGTTCAATCCCATTTGGGGCTCGAATGATCAAACTCACATCCCTGTTCCAGGATACAATCTCATGAGCTACTATCCTCTCCAACCACCACCGAATCTGCCTAGGTCTTCACATTATATGTAGACTGCTTATGGTCCTACTGGTTTGCCGATGGGGCTTCCTCCCCAAAGCCACCAATACCCACAGGTGAATCAACAGTTACCCTTCTTGGCCACTTTGGATCTTCCGGATTTGTTAAGGATTTAAATGATCCAATTCGTCACTCTCCCCAATGGCCTGCTATACCAGCCAAGCTACCATCGAACATCCCTAAATTCGATGGCAAAGAAGAAGAGGACCCGAACAATCACGTCATGAAGTTTCACCTCTGGTGTTCCTCCAACTCGTTGATGGATGACTCTATTCATTTTCGTCTTTTTCAACGAACCCTCACAGGTTCTACTGCGAAGTGGTATATAGAATTACCACGAGGTTTCTTCACTGACTTCAACACCCTAGCTATGGATTTTCTTACCCACTACCAGTTACCGATCCATTATGAAATGGGGACCGATATTTTGAGTTCTTTCAAACAAAACAAAGCCACTCATATATCCGATCACATTCATGAGTGGCGATGGAGACGACGTCTCATCAAACTCGAACTCCCTGATTATTTGCTGGCAGAGTGGTTCACAAAATCATTTGTGAACGACATCGGCTGTGACATCGCTATGGGTGGAGTAGTCATGGAAGAGTAGGCCATAAGTCGTTCTCAATACCTTGACCTCGTTTACTCACAAACTGGTACCCTTTACGACTTACTACCTGACTTACCTCGTCCTTCCAATTTTTCCACTTCAACTACTCCAGCTGCTTCTCATGCAGCCGACGATGTGATTGGCACTTTCCAGGCCCAACCACATTCTGCCTCAAGCACCAAACCCAAACCTGCTTCTTCTAATGTTCAAAATGCTCCGTCTCCTGCCCCTCCCACCGGCAAGACTTCTGAGGTAAATGCAGTTCAATCTACCCTAGCCAGTAAAAACAAATCCAAAAAGGGAAGGGGTAAGAATAAGGAGGACAAAATTACTTCTCAAGCAGAGCGAACCAAAACTACACCTATTGATGATCGGGATAAGCGCAAACCTCGATACCCTTGTCTTATCTATGGTGATGATCACTACACGAAGGATTGTCCATGACGCGCCGAGGTCACTAAGTTCCTTCAAGGAGCTCCCAAACCACCTGCTCTGGCTGTTTTGTCCCAACCCTTCCCGTCTCAACAATAGGCTCAATTGATCATTCATGACCAACCCTCTTCTTCTACTACATCCTATGTATTGATGTGTACTGGCGATTCAAAGCAGAACGACATTGCACTCACCACTCGAGCCAAAGATTATTCTCCCTCTAAAGAGAAGGTTGATGACCTACCTCCTTCCTTGGTACAACCCTCTCTCGTGACTCCACCTACCAACGGTCCTCTTCATCTCGAACGACCGAGCCTCAACACAGTTCTTCGACCCCCCCAAAGGGCGTTGTTCAGAAATCAGCTTTCAATCCACATGCTTGTGCTACCTAGAACTACAACATTGTTGAAGATCTGGACCAAGCACCTTCTGCGATGTCAGCTCTCAAAGTCCTTCAAAGTTGTCCCACACAATGGAAGGCATTGTTGAAATCTATTGGTGGAATCGACCCAACGGATACGAATTTAATAATTTTTGACTTGGAAGATCACATTCCAAGGTTACCCCCGCAACTCACGTTCCAGATCCAAGTGATTGTCTTTGACAAAAACATTTGTCAAACTGTTATCGACGAGGGTGCCTCGACGTGTGTCATGTCTCTTACTTGCTGGAAATCCATTGGCTCTCCCTCTTTGAAGGAATCCCAAAACACTCTTAAAGCCTTCAATGGCTTCAGTTTTAAGCCCTACAGTGTCCTTCCTTCATTGCCCATCACGTTAGAAGGCAAAACGGTCCAAGTCGAAGTGGAAGTCTTTGACGCTCCCCTTGATTACAATCTTCTTCTTGGCCGCAACTGGATTGATTCCATGCGCGCAATTATGTCGACCCTTTTCCATGTGGTACATTTCCCACATCAAGGGAAGGTAGTCCCCATCGACCAATTAGCCTTCTTTAATTTCGATACCCATAATGGCAATGTACCATTTATCGCTAAAACCCCACCAGGTTATGAGAACGTCGGTGTAGGCCTTCTCAAAGACTCTTCGTTAATGGGTACTTTCCCCATTCCACCGCCCGATGTTCCATGCTCGTCCGTTGCTTCAATCAACATGATCTCCACCTCGATTCATGAAATTCCTGCGTCTCACAACCCATGGATAGTACCTGACCCTGGAGATCATCTTCATTACGACGAAAAAATGCCGTTAATCCTGGTCGAATCCACCTATCAGGCCATTCAATCAACAACCCCTTCTACCCCCTCTCTTGGTGAGTTATCTCCAGATCCCTTCCGTGTCATTTTTCCCACAGACGAGATGATCATGTCTATCATGGAAGACACCCCTTGGGATTATGGACATCATCGTTCCATCCTCTTCCTGGAGCAACATACCATTGAGAACTACCAATGGATCTCGACCCTGTCGACCGTTGTCGTCATCTCAACCGTTCCTGAGTCCACACACGATGTGTTTTCCGAAGGGAACTTAAGCAATATCTCGCCCACTATTCCCCTCGACATATCCGTCAAACCTAGGATTGTCGAAAATTTCCATATTGGAGCTTCGTGTTCCTCTGACGAAATCGTCGCCTACACATCCCTTTTCAAAGAGTTTCGTGACATCTTCGCCTGGAGCTACGAAGAAATGCTGGGTATCGACCCTGACATTGTGATACATGAGATCAAGACATACCCTGACGCTAAACCTGTTCGACAATGCCTTCGTCCCGTTCACTCACGTAAAGCGGCTGCTATCAAGCTCGAAGTCGAGAAAATTCTTAAAGCCAACTTTATTTACCCGGTGGCCCTCACTGACTGGGTTTCCAATATTGTCCCGATCGACAAGAAACAAGGCACAATTTGTGTATGCGTTGATTATAGGGATATCAACAAAGCTTGTCCCAAAGACAACTTTCCTACCCCCTTTGTCGATCAGATTGTCGACGATTGCGGCGGAAGTGAAATATTCTCTCTGATGGATGGTTTCTCCGGGTATAATCAAATCAACATTGTTCCCGAGGATCAACATAAGACTGCTTTTATTTGTCCTTGGGGCACTTTTTCCTATCAGAAACTCCCTTTCGGTCTCAAGAACGCTGGCGCAACTTTTCAATGCGCTATGTCTTATGCTTTCCATGATATCAAGCACATTGTTCAACCATATCTAGACGATTTACCCACTCACTCAATGCGCCGAGTCAATCATCCAACCCACCTCCGAGCCATTTTCGTCCACTGTCGGTTCTACCGTATATGTTTGAATCCTCATAAGTGCGTTTTCTGCGTGGAATTCGGCCAACTTCTAGGTTTTATTTTTTCGCGTCAAGGGATCAGGGTGGATCCTTTAAAGGTTGAGGCGATCCTTAATCTCCCTCCTCCTTCTACACTTCTCCAGTTACAAAGTTTGCAGGGGAAGGCAAAATTTCTTCGTCGTTTTATCCCAAATTACGCCGAGATAACTCATGGATTTACGCGGCTACTAAAAAAGGGGTATGAGTTCGTATGGGATACCATCGCCAACAATGCTTTCGAAGCTTTGAAATTGTCCCTAACGCGTGCTCCGCTTCTCTTTCCCCCCGATTACAGTCGCGACTATTTCCTCTACCTTGCTGCCTCGTATTACACCATTGGTATGGTTCTCGTCCAAGAGGATGATGCTAACGACGAACATGTTATCTACTACTTGAGTCGAAGTCTAAAGCCTACCAAAATCAAGTATTTACATGTCGAAAAACTGGCCTTGGCAGCCGTCCAAGCTGTCCAACATTTCCGGCACTATATCCTCTCGCGCAAGACTACAATGATTTCTAATTGCAACCCTATGCAACACATTCTCACACATCAATTGCTAGGGGGAAAATACTCCAAATGGATTGTGATACTCTAGGAGTTTGA
Source organism: Picea engelmannii (assembly GCA_009831015.1). Lineage (NCBI taxonomy): Eukaryota > Viridiplantae > Streptophyta > Pinopsida > Pinales > Pinaceae > Picea > Picea engelmannii. The sequence goes on along the minus strand of ML818702.1, from coordinate 49,620 downwards.
CTTGGAATTCGAACACGACAAGTCTAAGAAGTCCTTAGTGTTTGCTGAGTTGATATGCGACTTTCCCTATTCTGAAATGGAAAATGTAGCAGCTGATTCTGTTTCAGGATTAATCCGTAGGTGCGGACACTAACCGATCTCCCTAGATCCACCTGGATCTAGAACAAAACAGGACAAAATGATACCCTTTCCCTAGATCTAGATTATTGAATGAACCGAGAAATGAGGATCATGTACATACCTTATGAACGCTTTCCTTAGATCTCTATTGTTCCAAGATTTTCTCCGATGCTCTCGTCCTGTCCAAATCACAACAGAACAAACCAATCAAAGTAAAGGCAGATTAATATATTCAATAACTAGTCTATACATATGATCAAGGAATTATGTAATAAAGTGACATCATCTTTATGGGAAGGGACATATTGCTGTATTGAATTAATTGAAAGTGAAACTTACAACCTGAGCCTTGATGTCATAGGTCTCCTTTCTATGGCTCCTAGCTCTGACACACACACTTGCTCATGCATGAAGAAAATCAACCACTTGTGATGACCTTACTGTAGTCTCTTGCTGCTGTAGCATCAGTCCTCCATACAATCTTGCACTAATTCTATAATCAATCTCTAGTTAGCTTGCTGCTTGTTTGCTTAACCCTCTCCACGAGCAATCCCCTCAATATATAGGAGAATATAGTTTAGTTACTTGGATAGGGAATGATCCCAAGATATCTGGAATGCCAGTACTTGAATAACCACTCGAAAGCCAACTCACCCTTCTAGAAGATTCCCTTCTAGAAGGTTCGAGATTCTTATC
>ML818702.1:15056-29321 GCA_009831015.1 Picea engelmannii | reverse complement strand
TTGCATAAGGATTAAAATACATATGAACCCATGATTAAACATGCTTTTGAACAATAATACATAACATACATGAACTCAAATGGAATAAAGCACATGAAAATACAAGAGAGAGAGACAACTGATGTTGGTAACCGAGTTAACCCCTCTTGGGATACGTCTCCGGATCCGCTTCAATTGGAATATATATCGCTTTCATTCCTTCTTCAAAAGATGCTGGGACCTTCTCATAAGTGATTTCATAAGAGATGCCTTCTCCTTCAATGAGGATTCAAGAACATTGCTCACACTCATACCTCTCCATACATCAAGAAGGATAATACCTTACATGAATAAGTCTCTCAAAGCTTAGGAGTAGTAGCACTATGGCTCTTTAACTCCACTCATTAATTCTCCATTACTCTCCTCCCTTACATAGGGATCACATAAGGCATTATATAGTTTTTCCTCACTCTCTCTTAAAAAAGAGCATTAATTCCTAGATCCACAATAATAGGATCTAATTACAAAAGAGGAAAAGCAAGATCCATAAATGTAGGATCTCAAGCTATCTTCAAGCACATAATGGGAAAAGTCTCAAAACCACCCAAAGACTCTTCATTCATGTCCTTGATTCTCTCAACCTATAATTGAGAATAATGGAAAATTAGTGTGAGGTGGTTTCTCACATAAAAACCAATTTCCAAAATTATAATTTACTGATAAATACATGAGTCTAATTTCCCTCACAAGTATTAATCATTTTACATCAAAAAATGAATAATAATGTATGAGTTTTTCAAAAGCTCATAAAACATAATTAAATGCACGAGCATCTCATAAAAGCATAAGAATGCATGAGACCTTTTCCTCACAAAACATTAATAAAATGCATGAGAAAAATAAAAACTCAAAATATATAAGTTCACCATCTTCACCACTCCGCAAATCAACTAGGTGAACAAAGTAAAAGTACTTTCCATGTGTGGAAATATGTCCAGATCAACTTTTCTCAAGTAATCCAGAAGATATCGAAAAGAATAAATACAGTCTCGTTGGATGTTGCTTTGAAAATTTAAAGTGAGCTTGAAAGACAACAAACCGTGCTCATTACAGAGTTCCGTGGGTAAGGCCAAGAATGATGATTAGAAAGAAGAATGAGTTTTCAATACGTAATCATGGCGGAACTAACAAGGACTCCCAAGCCTATGAAGTACTTCGACATGGAAACCAAATGTAAAACAAGGTTCTAACTAGGATTTCCATGGAAGGAAGACTCTACCACATAAAGTACAACACACTTATCAACAAGGAAGGTTAGTGTCATAATTAAGTGGGGTTGATCCTAAGGCGAAAAGAACCAGGAAACGGATAATGAAAAAATTTCAATTAGGGAAAAAACTAACCTATATGCCAGTTTCAAGGTCAATACCTGTCAGAACGGATCGATACGATGAACAAAATTCAAAGAAAAATATCTCCAAGATCCTGCATATAAGGCCAATAACACTCATCCAGAAGTTAATAGATCCAAAATAGATAGAAAATTCGAAAAATAAGAGGTGCTATTGAATACAAAACTTGAAAACAACAAACCTGGACTGTACAATATGTATAAGCTACCACACAGCCTTAGGACTCGTGTGGTAGTAGTTTAGGTAGAGCTCACTCCTAGGCTCTGACCAAGAGTCTCTTCGATAGTCAACCTGGAAAGTATCCCAAAAGAGAATAAAACACAAACCACAGTGTAAGTACTCCGATGGTACATAATCTGTAGTAATGTATTCAAGGATAACCTCATCCGAAGGCAATTCAATATCCAAGAAATCACATGAACGAGGAGGGTCAATAGTCCCAAAGGGCGAAGTAAACTGACCATATTTCATATGATGATGGAGGTTCTATCCAGGATTGGCAGAGTCTATCAGGGAAGAATCAAAAGCATGAGTGTTTGAGGATCTACAAACATCGATATCAGAATCAAAAGGAAACTCAAGACCACTCAAACCAAGAGGGGGAAGCAAGGGCTCCCATGCCCCCATTGGATAAAAATACTGATCAATTGCCGAGACCATGTCTCGAGAAGGTAAACATGATTGCACTGGTTATTGCTCAGAAGCAATTGAAGACAGAGGATAAGACGCCGCATAATTAACCCGTGGCTGGGTAGAGTCTACATGAATAATAGGAATATATAAAGGGGCATCCTGAACTAACACCAAATCAGGATGGTGATTATCAGATCTTAGCTGGTCGATAGTGACAATGCTTCCATTGTGAGGAAAATGCATCACCCATAAGAGTGTAGACACCACAACATTCATATCATATACATAATCACGCACTATAATCATATTTAAGTCTAATGGGCCTTGCACCACTATAACATCGAAAAGGACAATCTTCCCACCTAACGAGATAGGAAACTGAGGAAGAAACCCCAAATATTCATTAGGATGTATGTCAAAATCCAACAACTCATGCGAAGCAAGCATAAGCTTAGGAGAACCCAAATATTGCCAAGCAAAGGAGGATAAAATACTTGCGAAGGCTCATTCATCCATAATACATCGGTAAATGTATTTTGAATTAACTTCAACCCTTATTTGAAAGGGTGTGGAAGAAGGAAGACGAGGCTCAATAAGGTCATTCTAATCAAAGGAAACCATCCTAGGACTTGGAGGGTGTGTGCTCTAAGTGAGCGAAATTCCCCCTTGTTCTGAAAGTACTGAATTGGAAATGCTAAAAACATAGTCGGTAGACACATCACTCCCCAAGAGAAGAGTGGGATCAATCGAAGATTGCATCGACATGACCACTTTGGTAGACTTGATAGTCTCCAAGGGAAGAGTGGGATCAATCGAATATTGCATCGACGTGACCACTTTGGTAGACTCAAAACTCTCCAAGGAAAGAGTGGGATCAACCGAAGATTGCATCGACGTGACCACTTTGGTAAACTTGACACTCTCCAAGAGAAGGGCGGGATCAACTGAAGATTGCATCGACACAACCACTGGCTGAATAGGCTGTGAGATAACATGGTCTGAAGACACATCACCCCTCAAAAGAGCAGTGGGATCGACCGAATATTGCATCGACATGACCAATTTATCAACCAATGGCTGTATAGGCTGTGAGGAAACCTCAAAAGACTCAGAATCAGAAGATCTTGCAGACATGGACCACAATATTCGTGCCTCTGGAAGTCCATGGCATAAATGAGTAAGGTGATCTCCCTTGAAAATATTACAAGGGAACTTAGGCTTACGTCCTATTCGTCTAGGTTTCTCAATAGAATAAATTCCCCCAACATGACTAACGGTGGATGGTTTCTTGTCCTCAACATGACTCGTAGAGATTGTTGAACACTCTCCAACATGAACAACAGAGGTTGGTGATATATCACTCGTATGACTCGCATGGACGAGACTCGTGCCCCCAACATGAATTGCAGTGGTTGGTTTCACATCTCTAACATGTCTTGCAGAGATTGGTGATTGGTTGATAACATGCCTCTCAAAGACTACAGACCTATCACCAGTATGACTAGCAGTGACTGGAATTTTTCTCCCATCATGACTTGCAGAGGCTGGGTGCTGGTATTCAACATGACTTGAAAAGGTTGAGGACCTATCTCCAACATGACTCATAGAGGTTGGTGATTTCTTCTTCCTAGTCCTCCTCTTTCTATTTCGTTTAGACTTCTGGTTACTAGTAGCTATACTTTCACCAGAGAAGACAGAAGGAGGAGGAGAAGACTTTGTTGACGAAGTAACATCAACATGATGCCCATGACATAAGGTTCTTAACTGAGAAGCGTCAAGAGAATTCAAGACATTTGGAATGGTACCCAACCAAACCGGTAATCCCACATTCAACCTACAAATGTAAAAAGTGGCCATCAAAGGGACACCAACGTTTCCAAAGAAACAAAAATCACAAGAATCCCCTAGCGAAGGGGTTCCTTGGTTAGTATCTCCAGGAACTTTATCCATGAAGATCTTTATGCACAGGTTCTCCCTTTGTGAGATCGTTCAAGTCCGTGAAATTCTCACACACTGACTCTGGCGAGCAAGTGGTATAAAACAAATGCCTATAAAAAGGTGACTCCACGTTTCTAAGCGAAAGACTGAAAATTCCTCATGACCAACGGAGTGGGTGGTCTACCACCTTAGTTCAGAGACCCAAAACAATGACTGATTAAATCACTATGGAAAACTAAGGAGCATAGAACAAACCACTAAGAAGAAAATCCTAAAAAGATACAAAACAAACAAACTAACCTTCTGAATGCGTTCAACCTAGGGAGATGATGTCCTCATCATCCATAGCATTCACAAAGGAAAACAACTAGACAAGAGAAGCAGTTACCCAGAACTCTGAACGACGATCCCTTTGGGTGTCGCCTAGAGAGTACAGAGTCCGCCTCAGGTACCGCGATACACCCCTCACAGTCACCTGTGTGCCAACCTATATAATGGAAAGTAGGCCACCAACTTGTAATCAACAACCAATGGGGTACAATCGACAACCATGCGAGTGTATGGGCAGGGTAACTAAGCTTGAAGATCCTCCTGAGGCCTGAAATACAATAGGGCCAAAATCACTCTTAGAGTACCTTGGACGGATCCAAGTGTCTCAGAGGTCTGACACAAGTCGAGCTAGTAACGCTACATGATTCACCCCTAATACACACTCTCCCAAACATTTTGTCGGGATCAAGAGTGGATATCTCCGTCACCGTCCTCTATGTGGCCTCGTGTTTGACTCCTGTGTGAGAGGAGCTTCCCATATTGAGTAATTACAAAGTGGATTTTTCACACCCTAGCACAAACACCTAAGTTAAGTTTTGGTTGGCCTTGGAGATTTTACCTCTCCACACCTAATCCAAGGCCCTAGCCTAAGCTATTGGTGAACCCTAAAAAAAGTGTTACTAATATATTTTAGATTAGCACGTTTATTTTAGGGGATTTTTTTACTCAAGGAATGGAAGTGAAGCTTATGTTGTTTGAGACTCTTGTGAAAAAGAAACTAATTATAACACTGACAAAGAATACTTTACACTAATTCTACAAATGAAAAAGAGCTTCAAGCAAAAAACATGAACAATCCTTCAAACATAAAGATGGAATATTTTCTCCTTTCATGCAAAATGCACAATGCAACTTTCGAGTAAAACAAAAGAGAAAATGAAAAGATTTTATTTCTTATTTTTCTTTTGAAATGCTTTTAAGATGAGAAGAAAACACAACCCTATGCTAATTCTTTTTCTTTTTCAAATAACAATGCAAAAAAATGCAAAGAAAGAAAGAGACCTAAAAAACTAGTTTTTTGTTTTTTCTTCCAATCAAAGAAGAACTAACAAAAGATGCTAAAATAAACTGCATAATACACGATTCATGGCCACCGCATTTTAAAATAAAACTTATTTTTCTTAAAAATCAAGCTAAAAATAAGCAAAAAATGCTTGGAAACACAAAGAGACAAGAGGATTTTTTTTATATTTTTATTTCATAAACAATTTGAGCATACAAACTGTCTCAACCCCAAACAACATAGGCTTCTGAAACTCATGAAGACTCGTGAACCACAATTTTCCTGTATAAAAAGGAAAATCCTTTGAAAAATTCTCCAAAACAACATAGACGCGTGCCATGCACAACCAACGTGCATATGTATGCGGGATGTATATAATTTAGACCACGTATATACGCGTTCTGTATAACAAACATGGTACATAGACCTCTGTCAATTTTCAAAAAAAGAAAAAGTTTGGAAAGACAACTTGGGAAAGGGAAGATGGTAGGCACATGGAAGGTGACCAGAGACCTAACCTGACTTAGAACACTCAGAAAACTCAGAAAAAAACTGAAAAAACAAATGTAACCAAGATCTCCCACTAAGACCCTAGAGGCATTCCATAGTGGAGTCGCCAATTTTGCTAGCGGGGAAAATCTTCCTATTACTATGCTGGGTCAGAGTATAGGCAGAGCATTGATCTCCCTTAAACGAAAATCCTATTTCTAAACTACCCCAAACAATCTGAACTTAAACGATAAGAGAAGGAAAAGAGGGTGTACCTTAGGTCCTTTCAACTGGTGTTGACCTCCTTCTCCTTTGTAGTTTCTTGGACCGATGGTCTCCTCCCAAAGCTGACCTGTAAACAATTTAGACAACAAAAATACAATATATTCTATCTTTACTTATCAATGTTAGAATCCAGATACAAATGTGAATGCATTAATCAAATAAGCACAAAAACACAATATTTGGGAAAAAAACAAAATTCTTTTATTAAGATGTGAAGATTACAAATAGTTACAACCTTCTTGTTGGCAGATGCTATGCGAACCTGGTCCGAGATCCTCTTACTTCTGCTCCAAGTGATTAATTTCCATAATAACTCTCACAATTAACTTATCTCCTTGGGAAGTAGGGAAGGGATTGTATAGGGAGAGGGATGGAAGGGGAACGTTGAGGCCAAATCTCAGGAAGGGCTGCAAAACTTGGGCTAAAAGGGGAAGGGATTTTGGAAGAGTTTCTCTGTTATAATGCTTGATGATGGAATGGGACACCAAGACCTCCTTTTATATGACAAAAGGATAGTTATTCAGTTTGGGGATGGGATACAATGGGTGAATTGGCTGGGAAACCCTCGATAGCCCGTAAACTCCACCGAACTCCTTGCAACTTTTGGAGGTATACGTGGTTTGTTTAGTGTGCAACTAGCATATGTACTTGGTCTGTCTAGTATGAAGCTAGCGTATGTACGTGGGAAATAGTGTAGCAGGGTGCGTACATGCTCCAAAAAATGGTTTTTTAAAGAGAGATCCTCAACAATAATTTGGCAAATTGTGCAAGTAGAAACGCCAATGCCATGTATGCATAGGTAGGGAATTTTAGGGCTATAACACCTGGGACTTGCAGAAATCAGTGGTGGGTATCCTTGCATTTCGACAATGGGTTTACATCATTGGATCCTATCGAATGAATCTATGAGTGTTTGATGTCAACTCCTTTATTCACATTTTTTAGATTGTACTAGGTGGGTTCCATCATCATCATCGATGGACTCCCTCACATTTGTTAACAGTATAAATTAATGACCGGTAATCAGACGGTTTCTACCATGCTCGACTTCAACTCATTTATTCACATGTTGTAGATTCATACCATTTGGATTAAGGATGAATACCTTGGGATAAGATCACACTCCTCTTAGTTAAGATTCTTTCCCAAGCTGCGATGGCGAATATTCATGAGCACTTCACAGATTGCTTAGTTATTGAGTCATCTCATTGATTTGTATGATGTGACATAGATCCACATTTGTACTTGGTCGTTGCTATGTTTTCACTTGCGTCTTGAATGGATCCATAGTGTATACTTTCATGGCCATGATCACGTCATGATTGGTTCTTGATGGATCCACAATGTAATCTGTGACCAGGGGTGATTTTAAGAATGGAAATTTATTTTAAAATGTATAAACCTTGGCGAATCTTACTAATCTTTCATATGCCAGCTATGAAAAGTTTGCGATATTTTTATAAAAATATTCAAATTTCTAAGTATTTTATATAGTTTGTATAAAATTTTGGCGATTTTTAATGTAAAATAATTTTATCCTATAGAATTTGCGCGAATCATTTTTAGAATAACGAATATTGTTTTTGGGAAAACCATGGAAAATTAGCCCATGAACGAAATTTAGCCCCTAAAATCATCATTAATTATGTTGTGGCCATCATCCCATCACTTGTATCATGCATGGATCCATAGTGTAATTTTAGAGGCTATTCTCTTGTGTTTCTTACCGAGCATGGGTATGCCCACCCCATGGATAATTTTCTGCAGGACTGGCGATGCTCTTCTCCAAGCTTCTTTTCCCAAAGATCTACGACTAGATTTATAACGTGTTTCGACCATCAGACACCTCTTCTGACCTCACACTTTAGGGGGAATCTGTTATAGAGATGTTTTCCACCTAATCATTAGGCCATTGTCACCTAAAGAACACCTAATCACTAGGTCATTCTAGAAACCCCTTATTTAATCCTTAAAAGCTACCACTTTTTCCCTGAGTTTCTATCCAAGTTTCGACCTTGTCGTCCTTTTCCTTCACTAAGGGTGCGACCAAAAGGGTTGGTCACTCCTTTTATCCTGTCAAGGAGAAAACAATCTCTCTGTCTATGTGTCTAGAGAGTGACCAAGTCTAGAAGCTCCTATTTTTGGATTTGGTTTTGATGGATAAGACCTCCCACTGATTTCTTAGGGTTTAGCATCGAGAAGGCTTCCATTATGAGCTCGCGAATATTATCCTAATAACTATATGGCCTTATCCCTAAATCCATATAAAAACCAAGCCATTTCCCATGGGAAAGCAAGAGGAAAGAGCTAGCAAAGTTACTCTGGTGATTTGGTTGCAAGACTTGGGAAAGGAGCTTGGAAGGAGGCCATCTCTTCAGTCTACATCTGTAAGTTGTAATATTGCTTCTTTGATTAATAGAAGACATAATGAGTGTTTTCCTCTATCTAATTGTTCATATAAGTTTATGTATTCATTGGTATATAATTAGTACAACTATGGGTTATGATATACTATTAGATATGTTGTCAATTCATGCATGTTTGCTTTGATCTTTGGGAGGTTTTCGTCTTCTTTCGTTGTTTTCATGTATGAATTAGATCTAGGAACATCCTAATTTATGTCTCTATTCCTATATTAGGCGCTGGTAGAACCTAAGAGAGCTCAACTCCTGCAGGGTACAAAATCCCTACAACAAAGATGATGACCCAAAGTTGTCAAACTTGTACAACCTGGTAATATCATCAACAATTCCAGTTGCTAGGACATGCTTAGGATCTTTTAAATCCTTGATTACAACTTGGTGAGCTGAAAACTCTACAGTTTTGCCTTCATCGGAATGAGTGATATGATGCACTGATATAAGGTTGCAGGAAAGACTTGGAACACATAATACATCATTGAAATGATTGTTATCTACCTGAATTTTTCTAGGCCCTAAAACACTAAGAGATCTATATTCACCAAAAAATATTTGTTTGGTGTTACATTCATTTAGAGTAGAAAATATGGATTTATCCTTAGACATATGATAATATGCCCCAAAATTAATAATCCACTCATCAAAAGAATAATTAGAAGTTGCGTTGAAGGAGAAACTGGAAGAAGAAATGTCCACGAGAAGAAGAGGTAGAAGAAGAAGAATCAATACTAATGTTGTGATTGTTCATCATTGCTTCTAAGGCTTCCATATTTTTAAAACATTTTGATTCCACATGACCATATTTCCCATAAAATTTGCAACGTTTGTTAGTCTTCTTACTTTTGGATTTTTCTCCTTTGTCACCATTAGGAGTAGAAGATGGCTGAGAGGGTTTGGTACCCTTGTTTTTCTTGTTGTTGTGGTGAGGATATTGCTTCTTAGGATTCTTAGATTTATCTTTCTTTTGGGACAATAAGGATTTGTTGGATGTACCTATAGTGTTGATCAATCTAAGTTGCACAAGATTATCTTTCTCTCGAATAAGAGAATCACAAAGGGACTCAACATAGGGTTCTTTATAGGAAATCCCTAAAGCTTATCTAGTGGCATTAAAGGTAGATACAAAGATAGAATATGCACTACCAATATTATCAAGAATAACATATATGCATAATTCATCCTTCAGATTTATTTTTGTAGTCTATCCATAAAATTCTAAGTGTTTTGAACTTAGATAAATAATATTCAAAGCAAGGAAAATCTTTAGGGCTTAAAGTCATTAACTGATTTTCAACTTGGTGGGCTCAAATAATATTGTGTTTACCAAACGTAGCTTGAAGCTTTGCCCAAGCTTCATTGGGGGCATCAATTCCTTGAAGGTGAAACCTTAAATTATGAGAGATGGACATTCTGATTAGTTCACGTGCTTAGTCATTCTTACTATCCCATTTGGATTTCTTTTTATCATAAGTGGGTTCTTGTTCTTTTCCCAAGGTAATCCAGTACAATCCTTTACTTATTACTTCCTTCATATGGGATTTCCATGAGAAGTAGTTGGTACTGGTAAGAAAAAAATCATTGGGAGAAGCCACATTAAAATATTTAGAGAATGTATATTTAAAATATGAAACTGATGGTCTAGATGGAAAGCTCTAAAAAAAATAGGCCGTTTCAAAAAACAACATTGAAAATGGACTTCGAATGTGAAAGTTATGCCCTCTTGGAAAAAAACATAAACAATAACCAAAGAGCCACTGACAAGTAGAAGTTGGTCCATGTGGTGATGCCCCTCCTTATAACCTCACTTTTACAAATAAGTTGCTTATGAAGCGACCCACTTTTATAGAATAAGTGAGATTCACTTTTACAATGAAATTACTTTGTAAATTAAAGTTGCATGCAAAAAGATAACTAAAAATATTAAAGCTACTTTATAGTGATTCACTTTTATAAATTAAGTGAAATGCACTTTAAAATGAATGCATGAAATTTGGTCCACGTGGTGATGCCCCTCCTTATAAACTCACTTTTACAAATAAGTTGCTTATGAAGTGACCCACTTTTATAGAATAAGTGGGATTCACTTTTACAATGAAGTTACTTTGTAACTTAAAGTTGCATATAAAAAGATAACTAAAAATATTAAAGCTACTTTATAGTGATTCACTTTTATAAATTAAGTGAAATCCACTTTAAAATGAATGCATGAACTTTTTCAAAAAAAAGGATTGAACTCAAGATCTCTTACTAAATAAAACAACTATCAACCAATTGAGCCAGTGCAAAACACATTATAATCATAAGAAGGAGGATGGGGGTTGTTGTTGTGGAAGACGACCTTGAAGCGTGTGATAAAAAAACTTCTTTTCATGTGTTCACACACAAGAAAAAATTCACTTATCGACAATAACAAGGGGTTATATCTAGGTTATCTTACTTAGGAAGTGCAAGTTTTCTCTCTGTTTCGGATTTACCAAGATCGCACATAGCACATGGAAAAGTGCATACCCAGACAAGAAAACACTTTTCACTCTATTTTTTTATTTTTTGAGATTGCACAGAGCACAGGGAAAAGAGAATACAAAGACCAAAAAGAGTAGCAACCTCTAAACAAAAAACAGAAAACCGAAATATTATCTTTGTAATTTTTTTTAAAAGGGTGTATCCAGGCTTTATACCTTCAAATATGATTAAAATGGTTGTATTTTGGGCAAACAAAAACCTTTTCGAGTGAAACAATTTTTTTTTCTAACCAAAAGAAGCACTCTGGATGCAATGGAATAGTCCTCTTGGTCCATAAATATAAAAAAATGGTAGAAACTAGAGATGCTGCAACACAATTTCAATATCTTGATCTACAACGAGAGCATCTCTTCAAATGCGATCTAATACCATGTTCGACAACACAAGGCATTCCAACAGAGGATGAAAACCTTCAGTAACCACTCACACAACTAGATCAAATATCAACACACCAATTTTTTTACGTGGTACAACCCCTGTTGGGAAACTTCCACTACTGAAGCCAACACGACCACTTGAAGCAATTATTAATGCAAAAGAAAAATATTATAAGAGAGTTTCTCACAATAGATTATTGAAAAATGACCCTCCATGATATTTAAATAGATATCATGGACCAATCGAGTGCTAAGCCATGAATTAATGTAGTCATTAATATCGAAGAGAATATGAGCCATCAGATCACTCTATGTCTAGAACATATCGTGGCTATCAAATTACAAATGCATACAAAATAAACACACTATGAAATACACTGTAACCTAATGACACATTAGACCAAGTTGATATTAAATACCTTCTAAGTGTCTAAATATCCTAACACAACACTTGGTAACTATTCTTCATGGTCTCATAACATTCAAAGTTAATAATAGTCATTGTGACACATTTCCTCGATGCCACTTTCTTCTCTGTTTGACACTAAATTATTCTAACATGACTCACCTTCATAATCAATATTTGCACTAGAGTACTTTCCTCCTTGACATTTTCATATCCATAAGGAAATTATAATACCTATTGTTACCCATGATTTTGGTCATCATGATGGTGTATTGATGATGGTGTACTCAAGCTCCTCATAAGAACTTTCTCCTGAGAAAAGTGGCATTCATCTCTTCCTAGAAAACATACTTTTGAAGAGAGTTCGCAGGTTGCTCATATCCTAGGGTGCGAGAATGATCCATTCTCGCAGGTTGCTTTCAGCTAGGGTGCGAACTTCTCACATTGTGCTACATAGCTAGGGTGCGAACTTTCTCTCAAGCTTGGAAAAAGATGAAGTCTCGATGGTTCTAGAAGGGAATCTTCTAGAAGAATGGGTTGGCATTCGAATGGTTATCGTTTTACTAGTTTCCCTGATATTGTGGGATCATTCTTATCCAAGTAACTATCTCATCCTCTCTTATATATTGATGGAATTCTCATGGAAAAGGTTAAGCAAGATTCATTGGGGAATTGGTGAAAGAATTGTGTGAAGGACCTAGCTTGAACAAGAGCTTGGAGACTCTAACAAGTCTATCAAGAGGGATTTGATCTTCTTCATGCAAGGATCGAGCAAGTGTGTGTGTTGGAACCGAGAGCCACCGAAAGGAAGCTTGCGACATCAAGGCGATCAGGTTGTATCTTCTACTTTCGATTAATATGATACATTGGCATGTCCTTTTCCCATAAAGTCATTCTTACTTTATTGTGTAATTCCTTGATCATACGCATAAGTTGACAGTTGAATATATTTTGCTATCTTCACTTTGGTTGGTTTGTGTTGTCTTGGTCTTGACCTCACGAGAGCACCGGAGTGAAGCGGGAGCAACAAAGACCCTAGGAAGCGATACAAAGGTATGTTACTTGTTCCTCCCTACTAGCTAATTCAATGGTCATAACTTAGGGAAAGAGTCATGTCCTGTCCTGTCTTGTTTTGTTCTAGATCCAGGTGGATCTAGGGAGATCTATTAGTGTCCGCACCTACAGATTAGTCTGATAACAAAATTGGCGACTCCACTGGGGAGATAACCCGTTTTCTTTGTGGTTTTTGGTGTTTTTCCTTGGCCATTTTCTCTTGCCTTATCTTTATCCATTCATATCAATCTCTGAGTCTTCAGGATACCCTGATAGACCCTTTGGGTCCAGAGGCCTCTTCAAATTTTGTGTCTTCTTCCAAAAATTTGCTTGGTTTCATACATTCTCGCACTGCACTCCATAGTGGTCTGCGAGAATATATTGAGTTCGCAACCTACTTTTAGGTCCAGTGCGAGGTTCTCACACTCTGCTCAAAGCTGGCCTGCGAGAATGACCCATTCTTGCACTGTGTAATACTGTTAGCCTGCGAACCTTCTTTTCAAAATTTTGGATTTGAGATTTTTGCATGATCAGCTGCCCAGATCATTATAGGTGCCTGAAAAGAGCTTCTTGGACCATTGGTTGATGTTTTCTTGTCTTCATTTTTGTGCACGAACAGTCTTAGGAAATCAAAGGCTCTTCCTGTCCATTTTTCTTGACTTTCATTTCTTGACTTTTCTCGGCAAAGATATACTCTCTGATTTTGGAATCTGAGTGTGCTTGTTTGGTTAAGAACCAACGATCGGTTGAAAGTTGAGCTTCTTTGTCTTTATCATTTGCTCATTATTTGAAAGATCATTTTTCTCATGCAATTGAAAAGACTAGTTTGGTCTGCTTGTTATTTTTGTTTCCATTGAAAGATTGGTTTGGGTTTTTGTCTATTGCTTGTTCATTAGTTTTTGGTTTTCTTCACTCTCACCATCATGGTGTAGGTCCTTTTTGAAAGTGAACAATACTTTTCTTTCAAAATCATTTTCATCTTCGAAAGTATTGGAAATCAATTGTTGAAATTCTTGAAAAAGAAACAATAGAGAATTGTTATTTTTGCGTGATTCGTTGCAATTGCATTTTAAAGGAAATTGTGTATTGTAGTTCAAGTTTGATCCGGAAAACTTCTCTTTCCCTCCCGTACATAGGATTCATTGAACGAAAATTGATATATTTCAATCTTATCCATGCATCGTTGGGTCAGAGTCTCATGCAACATCAGTTTCATCTCCGCTTCCCTTGAGTAACAACAACTCTTAATAACACTGTGCAATTGTAAAATTTAACTAGTAACTCTTTTCTAGGGCTCTATTACACCAAAATTTAGCTAGGCTAGCGCTTTGGAATAGGAAGAGAGATACACTCTCCAAAGAACAAAACACACAATAGCATCTTGTGTTAAGGAGTGTCAAATTCCATTTACAACATC
>ML818702.1:0-14801 GCA_009831015.1 Picea engelmannii | reverse complement strand
GTAAAATTTAACTAGTAACTCTTTTCTAGGGCTCTATTACACCAAAATTTAGCTAGGCTAGCGCTTTGGAATAGGAAGAGAGATACACTCTCCAAAGAACAAAACACACAATAGCATCTTGTGTTAAGGAGTGTCAAATTCCATTTACAACATCTTGTCTTGGGAAGCCCTTTTCACACAAGGTTCAAACACGAGGTCGCATTGATATTGACAGAGTTACTCACCCTGCTTTGTTGATATCGGTGTAGAGATTTCACGTATTACAGGGGTCACTTGGAGGTATACCCACAATGATGAGTGGAAGACTTTTGAGTTGATTTCGGGCTAGATACCCTGCCCTTGCTTGTGGATCGGACTATCGACTGTCCCCCCAGGATTTATTGTTGTCGGTGGTAACCTTAGCAGCCTATATTTCTAGGGTCTTACACAAGGTGACTGTGAAGGGGAAAGTCTTCACAATACCTGGAATCAACGTTGGCCAAACTCACTCGGGCTCCTTGGAGGGTATACCCACGATTATGTGTGGGAGCTTGCACCAGGGTGTAAATCCGTTAAGCAGGTCATCAGCGTAACTTTTCCACCCTAGCCCAGCCCCTTCTCGTCTCGTTGTTGCGACGTTGGATTTCATCACCAACTAGTGACTTCAGAATTATAAGGTCTTGTTTGCTTGGTGTTGTTTCCTAGATTTTGTTTACTAGCGCATGTTGTTTGTTTACCAAAGTTGACCATATGATTTTCTTCATAAGTTTGTCACTCGTTCACAATAGATCCTCCACGTCATTCACGTAGAATGTAGGGTTTATCTACAGAACATATGGAAGGTTCTCAACCCTTGCCTACAAGTTCACCTGAGGGCTCTCCTCGGCAGAGTGAAGTCCAAGACGTTACCACGCCACAAGTGGAACGAACTGACTCTCTAGAAAATTTCTGAATTACCAATACTCGAGAGGAATTTCGACTTCACCCCAATTCTGAGCGACAATTTATGTGACTGAATTCTTCTGGAGACTTAGTTGTTGTGTCTTCTGGATCACTGGTTGGACCCTTTTCAGGCATAGAAGGCCAAGATCCTTTTTGGTCTACGGGCGTTTTTAGACGGGACCTTTTTTGTGCAGGATTAGGCATTGAAACCATCATCTCACCTGTGATTTCTTAAATCTCTAGCCCAGAGACAGTACCGTTTACTACCTCCTATTACTTTCCTGGTATAGACGCCCCGTGATCTGACCACATCTTGACCATCCCTATCGAAATGACCCATCACACAGATACTACGAGTGTTCACACCGAGATTACCGCGGTTAGCGAAGCGCCCATCGGCACACCGCTCATGCCCAGTATCACCCCGACACTACCGCCCGGATACCGTGCGTTGAATGCTTCCATTTCAACTCCTCTGCAAACCCCATCCGGCTCTCCTGGTGGTCCCTCTTCTTCTGGGCACTCTCTTCCCGGTTTTATTTCGACACTCCCTCAATTTCCTTTTGGAGGACCTTTCTCGTCCTCCACTGACAGTCTTAATCCTAGTGGCACTATTCTGTCATTCACACCAAATTACCAGATTCCCATCGGTGGACAATTTCACCAAGGTAGCATGACTCAACCCCCTCTCAGTGGGCAAATTCCTATTGGAACGCAAATCCCAATTGGAACACAACCCCCATTTGGAATGCTGCCCCCAATTGGAACACCACCTTCGATAGGAGGACCGACCCCACCTTATGGAAAAAACATACCTCCGTCCTTGACCCAGTATTGGAATCATCTGATACAACATCCTCCTCAATCGACTGGGGGGAAACAGTTTCCGACTGCATCTGTGATACCCCCTAGTATAGGACAACCATATCCAGGTACGTTCAATCCCATTTGGGGCTCGAATGCTCAAACTCACATCCCTATTCCAGGATACAATCTCATGAGCTACTATCCTCTCCAACCACCACCGATTCTGCCTGGGTCTTCACATTATATGCAGACTGCTTATGGTCCTACTGGTTTGCCGACGGGGATTCCTCCCCAAAGCCACCAATACCCGCAGATGAATCGACAGTTACCCTTCTTGGCCACTTTGGATCTTCTGGATTTGTTAAGGATTTTAAATGATCCAATTCGTCACTCTCCCCAATGGCCTGCTATACCAGCCAAGCTACCATCGAACATCCCTAAATTCGATGGAAAAGCAGAAGAGGACCCGAACAATCACGTCATGAATTTTCACCTCTGGTGTTCCTCCAACTCGTTGATGGATGACTCTATTCATTTACGTCTTTTTCAACGAATCCTCACAGGTTCTACTGCGAAGTGGTATATAGAATTACCATGAGGTTTCTTTGCTGACTTCAACACCCTAGCTATGGATTTTCTCACCCACTACCAGTTACTGATCCATTATGAAATGGGGACCGAGATTTTGAGTTCTTTCAAACAAAACAAAGCCACTCATATATCCGATCACATTCATGAGTGGCGACGGAGATGACGTCTCATCAAACTCGAACTCACCAATTAGTTGCTGGCAGAGTGGTTCACAAAATCATTTGTGAATGACATCAGCCATGACATCGCCATGGGTGGAGTAGTCATGGAAGAGTAGGCCATAAGTTGTGCTCAATACCTTGACCTTGTTTACTCACAAACTGGTACCCTTTATGACTTACTACTTGACTTACCTCGTCCTTCCACTTTTGCCACTTCAACTACTCCAGATGCTTCTCATGCAGTCAACGATGTGATTGGCACTTTCCAGGCCCAACTACATTTTGCCTCAAGCACCAACCCCAAACCTGCTTCTTCTAATGTTCAAAAGGCTCCGTCTCCTGCCCCTCCCACTGGCAAGACTTCTGAGGTAAATGCAGTTCAATCTACCCTAGCCGGTAAAAACAAATCCAAAAAGGGAAGGGGTAAGAATAAGGAGGACAAAAATACTTCTCAAGCAGAGCGAACCAAAACTACACCTGTTGACGATCGGGATAAGCGCAAACCTCGATACCCTTGTCTTATCTGTGGTGATGATCACTACACGAAGGATTGTCCACGACGCACCGAGGTCACTAAGTTCCTTCAAGGAGCTCCCAAACCACCCGCTCTGGCCGTTTTGTCCCAACCCTTCCCGTCTCAACAATAGGCTCAATTGATCATTCATGACCAACCCTCATCTTCTACTACATACTATGTATTGATGTGTACTGGTGATTCAAAGAAGAACGACATTGCACTCACCACTCGAGCCAAAGATTATTCTCCCTCTAAAGAGAAGGTTGATGACCTACATCCTTCCTTGGTACAACCCTCTCTCGCGACGCCACCTACCAACGATCCTCTTCATCTCGAACGACCAAGCCTCGACACAGTTCTTCGACCCCCCCAAAGGGCGTTGTTCGGAAATCATCTTTCAATCCACATGCTCGTGCTGCCCAGAACTACAACATTGTTGAAGATCTGGCCCAAGCACCTTCTGCGATGTCAGCTCTCGAAGTCCTTCAAAGTTGTCCCACACAATGGAAGGCATTGTTGAAATCTATTGGTGGAATCGACCCAACGGATACGAATTTAATAATTTTTGACTTGGAAGATCACATTCCAAGGTTATCCCCTCAAATCGCGTTCTAGATCCAAGTGATTGTCTCTGAAAAAAACATTTGTCGAACTGTTATCGACGAGGGTGCCTCGACGTGTGTCATGTCTCTTACTTGCTGGAAATCCATTAGCTCTCCCTCTTTGAACAAATCCCAGAACACTCTTAAAGCCTTCAATGGCTCCGGTTTTAAGCCCTACGGTGTCCTTCCTTCATTGCCCATCACGTTAGAAGGCAAAACGGTCCAAGTCGAAGTGGAAGTATTTGATGCTCCCCTTGATTACAATCTTCTGCTTGGCTGCAGCTGGATCGATTCCATGCGCGCAATTATGTCGACCCTTTTTCATGTGGTACGTTTCCCACATCAAGGGAAGGTAGTCCCCGTCGACCAATTAGCCTTCTTTAATTTCGATACCCGTAATGGCAATGTACCGTTTATCGCTAAAACCCCACCAGGTTATGAGAACGTCGGTGTAGGCCTTCTCAAAGACTCTTCGTTAATGGGTACTTTCCCCATTCCACCGCCCGATGTTCCATGCTCGTCTGTTGCTTCAATCAACATGATCTCCACCTCGATTCACGAAATTCCTGCGTCTCACGACCCATGGATAGTACCTGACCCTGGAGATCATCTTCGTTACGGCGACGAAATGCCGTTAATCCCGGTTGAATCCACCTATCAGGCCATTCAATCGGAAACCCCTTCTACCCCCTCTCTTGTTGAGTTATCTTCAGATCCCTTTCGTGTCATTTTTCCCACAGACGAGATGATCATGTCTGTCATGGAAGACACCCCTTGGGATGATGGACATCATCGTTCCATCCTCTTCCTAGAGCAACATACCATTGAGAACTACCAACGGATCTCGACCCTGTCGACCGTTGTCGTCATCTCAACCGTTCCCGAGTCCACACACGATGTGTTTTCCGAAGGGAACTTAAGCAATATCTCACCCACTATTCCCCTCGACATATCCGTCAAACCTGGGATTGTCGAAAATGTCCATATTGGAGCTTCGTGTTCCTCTGATGAAATCGTCGCCTACACGTCCCTTTTCAAAGAGTTTCGTGACATCTTCACCTGGAGCTACGAAGAAATGCCGGGTATCGACCTCGACATTGTGATACATGAGATCAAGACATACCCTGACGCTAAACCTGTTCGACAACGCCTTCGTCCCGTTCACTCACATAAAGCGACTGCTATCAAGCTCGAAGTCGAGAAAATTCTTAAAGCCGACTTTATTTACCCGGTGGCCCTCACTGACTAGGTTTCCAATATTGTCCTGATCGACAAGAAACAAGGCACAATTTGTGTATGCGTTGATTATAGGGATATCAACAAAGCTTGTCCCAAAGACAACTTTCCTACCCCCTTCGTCGATCAGATTGTCGACGATTGCGCCGGAAGTGAAATCTTCTCTCTGATGGATGGTTTCTCCGGGTATAATCAAATCAACATTGTTCCCGAGGATCAACATAAGACTGCTTTTATTTGTCCTTGGGGCACTTTTTCCTATCAGAAACTCCCTTTCGGTCTTAAGAACGCTGGCGCAACTTTTCAACGTGCTATTTCTTATGCTTTCCATGATATAAAGCACATCGTTCAACCATATCTAGACGATTTACCCGCTCACTCAATGCGCCGAGTCGATCATCCAACCCACCTCCGAGCCATTTTCGTCTGCCGTCGGTTCTACCGTATATGTTTGAATCCTCATAAGTGCATTTTCTGCGTGGAATCCGACCGACTTCTAGGTTTTATTTTTTCGCGTCAAGGGATCAGGGTGGATCCTTTAAAGGTTGAGGCGATCCTTAATCTTCCTCCTCCTTCTACACTTCGCCAGTTACAAAGTTTGCAGGGAAAGGCAAACTTTCTTCGTCGTTTTATCCCAAATTACGCCGAGATAACTCGTGGATTTACGCGGCTACTAAAAAAGGGGTCTGAGTTCGTATGGGATACCATCGCCAACAATGCTTTCAAAGATTTGAAATTTTCCCTAACGCGTGCTCCTCTTCTCTTTCCCCCCGATTACAGTCGTGACTATTTCCTCTACCTTGTTGCCTCGTATTACACCATTGGTATGGTTCTCGTCCAAGAGGATGATGCTAACGATGAACATGTTATCTACTACTTGAGTCAAAGTCTAAGGTCTACCAAAATCAAGTATTTACATGTCGAAAAACTGGCCTTGGCAGCCGTCCAAGCTGTCCAACGTTTCCGGCACTATATCCTCTCGAGCAAGACTACAGTGATTTCTAAGTGCAACCCTATGCAACACATTCTCACACGTCAATTGCTAGGGGAAAAATACTCCAAATGGATTGTGATACTCTAGGAGTTTGACTTGGAATTCGAACGCGACAAGTCTAAGAAGTCCTTAGTGTTTTCTGAGTTGA
Organism: Picea engelmannii; assembly: GCA_009831015.1. Lineage (NCBI taxonomy): Eukaryota > Viridiplantae > Streptophyta > Pinopsida > Pinales > Pinaceae > Picea > Picea engelmannii. The sequence continues at coordinate 8,824 of ML818702.1, read as the reverse complement.
TATGCGACTTTCCCTATTCTGAAACGGAAAATGTAGCAGATGATTCATTACCCAATGAATCTTCTTTCCTCATCAGCTCTGATGATCTTTGGTATGGTGATATCATCATATATCTCCAAACCCAGACTTTCTGGCCAACTTTGTCTAGTACTGACCGATGTCGAATACGATACCAAGCTCGCCAATATATTATCCTTGGGGATACTCTTTATCGTCGGGGGATTGACTCTGTTTTTCGACGTTGCCTAACGTTCGACGAAGCCGAGAGAGATTTGAATGATTTCCATTCTAGAGCCTGTGGTGGTCATATGTCTTGGTATGCTACTGCCCAGAAGATCTTACGAGCAGGGTATTTTTGGCCTTCTTTATTTAACGACTGCATAATCGCCGTTCAAAAATTCCATGCTTGCCAGACCTATAGTAACAAGATACGGTCACATCCCGCTCCTCTTCACCCTGTGGTCTCCGTTGGTCCCTTTGAGAAATGGGGCATTGATTACATGACATGTCACCCTCACTCGGCCAGGGGGCATGGATACATTATTGTAGCCGTAGATTACTTTACGAAATGGGCTGAGGCGATGCCGACATTTGACAACACTGGAAAGACCGCAACATTATTCATTTTTAATCACATCATAGCTCATTTTGGTGTTCCCCAGGCCATCGTCACTGATCACGGTAGCCACTTTAGAAACCTCATGATGTCCGAACTTACTGAAAAGTTGGGTCTTCGCCATGAAAACTCAACTCCCTATTACCCACAAGCCAACTGCCAAGTCGAAGCAATTAACAAAGTTCTCATAACTATGCTCCAATGAATGATAGGGATTCACAAAACAAGTTGGCACACAATGTTGTTTTGGCATTGTGGGCTTACCGGACATCTGTCAAGTCCTCTACTAGGTTTACACCTTTCCAGTTAGTCTATGGTTTGGAATCCATTCTCCCGATTGAATGCGAGATACCCTGTTTAAAACTAGCTATTGAACTCCTACCAAACACTTCTGTTGAGGAAGAACGTCTATTGTATCTTATGTGATTAGACGAAACTCGACGCGATGCTACCCTAGTCATAGAAGCTCAAAAAAAATGTGTCAAGGCCCAATATGACAAACATGTCAAGCCTCGTGTTTTCTCCGAAGGAGATCTTGTTCTCCTCTATGAACAAGATCGAGATATGCTAGGAGATGGAAAATTCGAAGCCATATGGAGAGGTCCTTATATCGTTAGACGAGTGTTGGAAAAAGGGCTTATGAGTTAGTAGATTACGATGGTATCCCTTTGAGTGAACCCAAGAATGGGTTGTACTTGAAGAAGTACTATGCATAAAATCACCTGTGCACGAGTACTTGTATTTTTATTGTATCATACTTCTTGTGTGTTACTGTAGCTTGCTTTCGTCGTTATCTGGTCTCTGCCCTTATGTGGCATTGTGTTTGATTTCCATATGTCGAAGTCTTCGCTACCCTACATTAGCTTCGCTGATGGCGGTAGTTGTAGTACTCAGAACCTTGCTTCCGCTGCATGGGCAATTTACACCCCTACAAACAAACTTATCTCCTTACAAGGTGTGTGTCTCGACCGTGCGACCAATAATATTGCAGAGTATAGCGCCGTTATCGAATTGTTGATTGATGCTATCTCGCTTAGAATCCGTCATTTGGTTGTGCGACTCGATTCACATCTTGTAGTACTATAGTTAAGTAATGTCTATACTATTCGAAGTCCTACTTTGTTACGGATGTATTTGCGAATTCGCCTCTTGGAACGTTATTTTGATTATATTGAATATCAACATATTCCTAGATGTCTAAATACATTAACTGATGCATTGGCTAACTATGTATTAGAAAGACATTTGGATCATTTATAAATCAATCACATCAATTTTCACACAACACAAGATAAACCAGTAGAAGCCGTATGTATATATAACGATCAAAAGAGTTTTTACAAAAAAGTTCTGTCCGAGGACCAAAATGTCAAAATCTGAAGCTCATAGCTTCTACAAAGTGACGTCATGGATGATGTTCACGGTAACACACAACTGCCCGGGAAACCCCACGAAGCAGTCGGCCAATGGACTCTGGCACTCCTACTGTATGACGCTGATAACATCGTGGAACCTCTCCAAGAGGCATGTCTGGAATATCTGCTGTCAAACCCTCTAGGTTTTGTTCCACCGCTTCATAATCCTCGACGTCCCATCGTGGCACTAGCACCACCTCTCCTCGCCGCTGAATAGGAGAAGTACCAGGAGGTCGGTAAGGTTCCACATCTGTGTCATCAAAAATGAATTTTGTATTTAGTCTTTGAATGAACATATAAAAAACATTTGCATATGATAAAATTCACAAAAACATTTAAAAAGAAAAAAATGTGTACTTCTTACCAAGTTCCCCCCACTGAGCACCCTGGGGCAGGACCAAGTTCGGATCTCCTCAGAAATCCAACCCGGCATAAGCATAATCATCGACCATCGGCATCTATGGTCGCAACCAGTCGAAGAAGGTATCATCATATTTGATAATTGGTCCCGCTACGTGCCGGGCCATGAGCTGACACCATCTCAACATTCTTGGATCTGTTGGGGCTGGTAAATCCCACTCAACATGCAGCCTCAGTAACAGAACCCTCTCGAGAAAGAAGGACACCAACAAAGACCCGTACCCGAATTTCTTCAGGTTACCTCGCCTGCATTTGGTCAACTGCCTCTTCATTCTACGAAGCACTGCATCTGCCCAGTTAAAAATACGAGGCTCAGTACACTCTATGGCATACTGAAAGTAGCTCTGAAGATCCATGTGAGGAGCGGAGCTCCCATCCATATGAGCAATGGTAAACAAAATAGTGCGGAGGGTCAAATCCCGCACTCCCCAAATAACTACTTTCCCTTTGCTCCTCTCTACCTCTGGAACACAGTGTAAGCGACAGTACTCACTCATAGGTAGGCCACCACCTCTGCTACTAGTCAGGTTCACGTGGTACCCACGTCGTGACAGTCCTGTCAAGAAGTAAATGTCCTAGATATCCAAGGACAATGTGTGGACCCCTACATGGAATACTTACTGATCGAGATCCCACATATGCACAAGGTACTCCAATAACCTGACTTGGGCCCTCATGCCTGGGATACGAAAGTACTTCAGAAGACCACAGTTTCGCAAAGCGGCAATGGCGGGCAGATGATTTCTGGCAATGGAATTATCTTCTTCGTGCTCCCTTTCGTGCCATTCCAGAACCATGGTGATGGCCAAATACCTGCATAAGAAGAACAAGAAGAAGATTAATAACTCTATTCACAATTTGGTATCTTTTCATTGAGCAAATTTAAAAAAAAACTTTTACACTTTGAGGTTCTCGCAGGTGCCCTTTAGGCACAGTGCGAGGTTCTCACAGGCGCCTTTGGGCTCACCTGCGAGAATGACCCATTCTCGCAGGTCCCGTGTAGCTCACCTGCGAGAATGGATGAGCGCCATAATAACCCCCAAAACAAACTCAAAACAATGGTTTTTGCCAATGAAAATGAAAAATTAAACCATGAAAAAGTAGAGGACAAAGAGCCTACCTCACTGCCGCTAACGGTTCGTCGAATGGATGCTCGTAACTCCCGCAATCTAACGCCGAATTTCAAGGGTAAAAGAGGGGTTTTTGGGCTCAAATAGTGGTAAAGTTAAAATGATATTGTAAAAAGAGTTTTTACTTCTTTATATTTACTTTTACCATGTTATTGAATTTTTATAATTATTTATTTATTAAAACCTAATCCCTAATGCCCTTTTGAGTGCAACTTTTGCAGGCGTAACGACTTCGATGTTCATATACAGGGATGCAGACATATTTTTTCTTCTTCATCGCATGTTTTGAGTGTTTTTTTTATGGTTTTTGTATAAAACCTCGAGCTTGGTCTTTGTCCGTTCTCACGCTCGAAAATACATGAGAATGCGATTGAGCACATTTTTATCACTTTTTCGGGATTAACAAGGTTATACGAAAAATGAACCCCCTTGGAGTCCTCTTTAAGCTCTTTTTAGACTCTCTAAACATGAAAAGATAGCCAAGCGACCTTGCTATTTTCACGCTCGATAAAGTATTTGAAGAAAGCATCTGGTGGGCGATAATTTATCTTTTTTTCGGTCTCATCAGACTATTTTAGGAAAAAGGAACTGAGAGAGTTCTCTTTTAAGTGTTTTTCCAGACTCTATGATCATGAAAAACATTCGAGTTTTCTATCTTTGGACTCGTTAAACAAACATCGACAGACCCATCATGGGACCGAACCACTCCTTCCTAGGGTTCGTTAAACATACTCCGAAGGAGTTATCCGAAGGATAAGATTATATCAACAAGCATATGTTATCCTCCTTAAGCTTGCGTAAAAATAAAGAGGTACTCGCCAGGAATGGTGGGGGAAAATTTGGGAAAGGGATATGTTCTCATCTTCATATTGATTGGTAGTGAGTGGCGCTCTTGAACATGACACGCCCTATTCATTATTTGAAGCCGGTTTGGGAAATCCATTTGTCTCTCATTCGATTTGCTACAAGGTCATACCCTGTGTCGTCTCTGAGTTAATGCTACCAAATCATTGTTCGTGTCGTTCATATGTTCAAGAGAAGTTCATCTGAAACCTCTATTGAGTCGGCCATCTGCAGTTGTCCATTCTCTCTGTGTCGACCTTCCCTGTGTCCAGTCCAACTTACATCATACTCTGTTTCACCTTCAAAATTTGTTACTCATTTCGTGTCATTGATGGGGGATACATCAAGGCCCTCCTATGATGAGTTTTGTTCCGTCGACTTCAGCTCATTATCCAGAATCAAGACTTAGAAATTTTTTGGTACCTTGGAACCTGCATGCCTCAATGGCAGGCTTCCTTGCTTTCGACAGTGGGTTTACATCATTGACCCCTGATCGAAATATTATGTTGGATGTTCGACCTCAAATCATTCATTCACATTCAAAGGATTGTACTAGTGTACCTTGGGAGTCATTGACATTAATGATGATTTCCCTCGCACTTGTTAACGGTTTCATCAATGACCGGTAATCAAGTGGTTTCTACAATGTTCGACTTCAACACATGTAATCACATGATTAAATTCATACTTTTGGGCAACGAGATCGAAGACCCTTGATATCATCTCTTTATCCAGGTTGTGATGGAATATGTATAATTTGCGACACATAGATCCACTTTGTATGTCTCGTGGCTATGTCATCTCAGTTTGAATTTTCTTGCATAGATCCATGGTGTATTCCTGGTGGCTATGCTATATTTTGACGGCACGGATCCACAATGTATGATTGGTGGCCATGGCCTATGTCTATGATGTCATCCGTCTGTGATCTGAGTATGGAAATGCCTACCTCAGAATTAGTATATATGATATTCTACAGATGCTTGGTTGTTCACAGGTTTCTGATTAGGTGCGTTCCTGGTTTCCGACACACACATGCAACTTACAAAGTCTTTCGGCTGTCACTGATTCTGACCTCATACTTTGGGGGGCATTCTGTTACCCATGATTTTGGTCATCATGATGGTGTACTCAGGTTCCTCATAAGAACTTTCTCCTGAGAAAAGTGACATTCATATCTTCCTAGAAAACATACTTTTGAAGAGAGTTCGCAGGTTGCTCATATCCTAGGGTGCGAGAATGACCCATTCTCGCAGGCTTCTTTCAGCTAGGGTGCGAGCTTCTCGCACTGTGCTACATAGCTAGGGTGCAAACTTGCTCTCAAGCTTGGAAAAAGATGAAGTCTCGATGGTTCTAGAAGGGAATCTTCTAGAAGAATGGGTTGGCATTCTAATGGTTATCCTTTTACTTGTTTCCTTGATATTGTGGGATCATTCTTATCCAAGTAACCATCTCATCCTCTCTTATATATTGATGGAATTCTCATGGAAAAGGTTAAGCAAGATTCATTGGAGAATTGGTGAAAGAATTGTGTGAAGGACCTAGCTTGAACAGGAGCTTGGAGACTCTAGCAAGTCTATCAAGAGGGATTTGATCTTCTTCATGCAAGGATCGAGCAAGTGTGTGTGTTGGAACCGAGAGCTACCGAAAGGAATCTTGCGACATCAAGGCGATCAGGTTGTATCTTCTACTTTCGATTAATATGATACAGTGGGATGTCCTTTTCCCATAAAGTCATTCTTACTTTATTGTGTAATTCCTTGATCATACACATAAGTTGACAGTTGAATATATTTTGCTATATTCACTTTGGTTGGTTTGTGTTGTCTTGGTCTTGACCTCACGAGAGCACCGGAGCGAAGCAGGAGCAATAGAGACCCTAGGAAGCGATACAAAGATATGTTACTTGTTCCTCCCTACTAGCTAATTCAATGGTCATAACTTAGGGAAAGAGTCATGTCCTGTCCTGTTTTGTTCTAGATCCAGGTGGATCTAGGGAGATCTGTTAGTGTCCGTACCTACCGATTAGTTTGATAACACCTATCCCTACAATTCAATTGAGTTCATTGTCTTCTCAACTTCCCTCTAAATCTCATTCCATACTTCAATAATTTCATTTATTACACAACCACAATTAAAGATCTCACCTTCACGATTCTTATCTTCAAGCTTAAGAACCATACAAATTCATAACAACTCAGTATCCAATAGTCTTTAAATGAAGGTAAATATTCTCAAATATCTTTGTTTTAGAATTAGCATGCCAGTAAATGTTGATAAGAGTAGGGTTATGAAAATCAATTCTAAGAAACCAATTACCCTAATTTGACTTATGATAGAGGAAGTTAATTTGTACAAGTATCTTGGAGTTGACCAATATCACAAGCTCAACTAGAACTATAATATGGAAAAAATGATTAATGGAGGTTGAAAATCTTATTTCAGTTTGCAAACAACTATAAAGAAGTAGATTTTTTGTTCTGGGAGAAAGAAAGATCCATCTTAATACCCTTTTGATATAGGAGTATCCTTGGCCAAGCATGATATCCTCCATGCATTTAAATTCTCAAATAGGTGTGAAAGACTTAAAATTACTTCAAATACAAGTTTTAAGACTTTAGCATACCTACTTTTCCTTAGGCATGCATTTTAGAATCTCTAGGTGTGCATTTCCCAAATTGTGGAAATAAGGGCAATTTTGTTTTTAAGCGCAATAAAATGTAGGAGTGGAGTCATGGCACAAGATAAAAAGGGTTTGTAGATAACTGAATGGGGAACTAAAATAATAATTTAAAATTTAATTTGTGTCCTCAACATAACCTCAACATTCATTTTAATGATGATGGTGTACATTCTTTGGAAATGTCAAAACAATGTCATAGGGAGGTTTTGAAGGACAATTGCGTGCAATCTAGGATGAATCAAGAAAATTTAAGATATCAACATTGTGCCCAACATGGGGAACTACAAACCGATACAACTAGTTTCCTTATATCATGCATGGGGAATATTTTGGCATGTATTTTGGTAAGGCCTCATAGACTTTCTAGACATTTTGTAAAAAGAGGATTTTTTTTTATGTATTTTTGCACAACTACTACTTTTGAGGCCCAAATTAAAAATATGGGAATGTACAAAGGCGAGGAATGATAAAATACACGATCTACAATTTAAATATCCCAATTTGGATAAGAAATGAACCTTAAGTGTGCATTTTAGTGAAACAAGGCAATTTTTTTTAGTTTCAATAAAAAATGCAAAAGTTACTAACTTGGCAAATTCGATGCAAGCAAATGGAGTTGAATTTGAAAATTTTGAGATATGGGTTTTGTTGGCAATCTGAAAACACAAACATTAACTCTCTCTCTCTCTAGAGGACAATGTCCACATTTTGGCATGCATTTTTTTTTATCCCTCTCCCACATATTTGTACCTTGTTTTTAACAATAGACTTGAACTTTTGAGAAATTAATGAAAATTTGAAATCCTTAAGAAATTTTTAGAAGTGATTGGAATAAAATTTTTGAGTTTGAATGGTTGGATAGTTGGAAGGAAAAAAAGACCAATGAGTAGAAGCATAAATTATGAATTTGTTAATTGAACAAAGGGGCTTTAGTTCTCTTTCGATTTGGGTTTTTGTAGCATTAGTTGTTGTGGGTTCCAAGGAATCATGGATAGGTTCTCTGAGTATAATGAGGCCCAAGAGAATTGGCCATTGACTCAATAAAGTTTGTAGAGACTATTGTTGAATGCCTTTTATGTAATTGTTTTTGATAAAATACCATGTGTGTGAAATGTTTGTTTAAATTAATGCATTTACAGTTTTGTGGTTTGCGATGAGTTCTTTCACTGTATGATTTTGATCATATCCCCACTAGGCATTGCATCAAGTTTTATAAAAGCAAGTGGATCTTGAGATTACAGACTCCTAGTTGTAGTAGACAATTCCAACAAAGAGTGTTGGGTAAAATTGTCTGAGAAGGAGTGTGCGTGGATCCTGAGAAGAAGTGCAATAGTTCATGGAAATTATGGAGGATTGCAGAGTTGTAGAAGATTGAGTTGTAGAGATGTGGGAAAATATGGCAAGATTATTTCCATGAGAGAGAGTAAAATTATGTAAACATAACACTGAGTGAGCAACCTACATAAGACAAATAAAAGTAATCTCTCTCTCTCTCTCTCTCTCTCTCTATATATATATATATATATATATATTATTGATTGAAGTGGATATATTTAATAGGACGACATGACAAAAAAAAGAGAATTTCCCATAGAGTGGTAGAGGAAGAGACAACAAAATATCAAGAAATAAAATGTTTTATAATGAAGAATATGAGAGATGAAGAAAAGTGAAATAGATATATGTGCAGGTGGAAGATTTAGAAAAGTTTCATAAA
>ML818701.1:56123-85648 GCA_009831015.1 Picea engelmannii | reverse complement strand
ATATAAACAACAACACATTCTTGTATTATTGACTTTGCATATTTTTAAATAGATAAATAAACACATTCTTGTATTATTTCACTCTAATTTTGTTTTTTCATTTATTTAGCAGATCGCATATGCCTATCTTTTCTTTAGTTTTTCCTTTAGTTTTTTTTATTAGTTAAGTGCATCTATGTAACCAATTTATTTAACATCTCATATGCATATCTTTCCTTTAGTTTTTCATTTAGTTTTTTTATTAGTTAAGTGCATCTATGTAACCAATTTATTTAACAGATCTCATATGTCTATCTTTCCTTTAGTTTTTTTATTAGTTAAGATCATCTATGATCTCATATGTCTATCTTTACTTTAGTTTTTTTTATTAGTTAAGTGCATCTATGTAACCAATTATTTAGCAGATGTCATATGCTTATCTTTTCTTTAGTGTTTCCTTTCATTTTTTTATTAGTTAAGTGCAACTATGTAACCATTTTATTTAGCGGATCTCATATGTATATCTTTCCTTTAGTTGTTTTTATTAGTTAAGTGCATCTATGCAACCAATAGGGTCATTAGTAACTAGAAAAAAAAAAATATATATATATATATATATATATAACATCAATCTACTAAAATTATTCTACCAAAATTATTTGATGATATGTCAATAGAATCATATTTTTAATAGCCCACAGTGAACATAAAATGAAACATTTAAATTAATACATATCCGAAAAGTATTTAAGAGTGATGCTTAATTTAATGCATTGTAAAAAAGAGAATATACAAAACATTAGTTCATTACTAGTTAAGTTTGCCACTTTTTTTCCATCAACTTTGAGAAATCAAATATGAGACAATAAATTGATATTTTGAATTCCGAAATTATATATATATAATCAAAGTCTGAATAGTTACATTGTAAAATACATACGTTCCACATCTATTTTAGGATAATAACAAAAACTAAGACATTTAACTCCAAAATTATGGACTCTAAGTCATCGCTTTAAGATAGATCACTTCATACCTGCAATTCAAACCTGCAAAAAAAACAAAATTCATAAATTAAAAATTTACAATTCAAACATGTGAAATAATATAGAATTCAAAAATTGTGATTAAAAAAAAAATTGACATACATACCAAAATAGTTAAGTTTCATCCTCCAACATCCTCTTGCCCACAAAATATATTGTAAACATATTTTCCACCAAATATAATTTAGACATCTGTAACAAAAAAAAACATATAACACACACACACACACACACACATATAATAAGAAATAATAACATACCCAAGCACAGTTAAACAGATTTAAGATAGCTACTCTCCAATTAAACATACTTGATTTAAACAATTTGTAAATCTTATCTAAAATCTTAAAAAAAATTAAAGAGAAAAATTTTGTTCTTGGTAAAAAAATTGTGAGTTAGAGTTAGATAATAATCTGAAAATAAATATAGAACTGTGTATGAAGAAAAGAAAGGCATTTGAATCTATAGGTCTTTAAACACCGAAGTGACGACCGTTGATTCGGCTCTTGGACGACTTCTTATGCACGGACTGGTGACTAAAGAGATAAGGGACAGAAGATAAAACCAAAATCTTTTCACAATAACCAATAAAACCCACACATAGAAGTCATTGAATTCAGAATTTGGGTTCCAATATATTTTCCATAGTTTACTTGTTATAGTGTATAATATATGATGGTTGAATGGGATTTATTGTTTACAGTACAACAACTTGTTATGCCTTTTGTTGAAACAAACTTCATATTTTCCTAAAACAATCTTACACTAAAATAATATTTTGTTTTTTATTTAAACAAAAATAGTACAAAAATGCATTTGGATAATCACCGTTGAAAAAAGGGTCATCCTATCAATCCAACGGTTTAAATGTCTTAACAGGTTATGGAGCCACCCTTGGTTTTAAAAAAGGGGTCAAAATGTTAAAAGATTTGCTTAATCTTCGGGTTTCGGGGTTCTACGATTTACACAGTTTGATATTTAACGACAACCCCAAAGTCCCGATACCGAAGTCACGAAAAGTAATTTTAAAAGAAGTTAAACCAAGTTAATAAGAATAATTAAAAACGTTTAACGGTAAAATAAGATTATCATATTTTCATTTTTGGGAATCTCAACTCAAGCAACAACTCAAAATCTCGATGTGTAAGTCCCGAAATCTCGTTTAATCGTGATTAATTAAAGTTTAAACGTACTTAATATATGGTTAATCAGTTGCATTTTTTGAAATCGGAGAATTATCACTCATCTCACCCAAAATAACCCGAATCATGGAATCCCAAAAGTATTAAGTGCTTAAGTGTGATTAACTTAACATCAAAACAAAGGTTAACGATATAAATTGGTTTTTTTCATTTTCTTTGTTCGGGATTTTTCAAAGACATTTCATTCGAACTCTCGGTTTCGAATCGTTGATATTTGGCAGCATTTATTATAGATTAATGAAATATATTATTGTGTAATATGTGTATCTCCAATTGTACTCTCCTCATTAAGGGGAATGAATTTATCGCCCATAGAAGCACAGTCTAATTAAGGCAAGCTGAAGGCAAATAAAGGTTTGTAATTCAAATTTATTTCTCACTTCTGGCCAATTAGCAAGTTGTATATGAGAAAGCTTACGCCTTCTTTTCTTTAAAATCTACTCATTTTTTATCACAGGTATCATGGCACCTAGGAAAACGCAGAAAAAGAGTGATGATGTTAATGAAATCTCAAATCCGAACTTGAATGTTCTATCTGATAACACACCACATGTTGTAGATTCAGTCAGGTCCTGGATGAAGATTTTTGAAATCTTGGAGCATGAGGTTAGGAATTGCCCAGACGATTTTGGAAATGAAAGGACTGATAAGAATGAAAATAAACTCAGAGATACAGCAAAGGTCGAGCTCCATAAAATAGCTACATGGCTGAAGCTAATGCCATACAATGACATGATAAACTAGGCTCAGATGAACACCAATGTGCAGACCAACAGCATCGTGAAACATCAAAAGGTCGTCATCGGCTCTTTCATGCAATAACACATTCAAGTAATGTATAAGCTATCCCCTGTTTCTAAATATACTTATAATGCTGAATTCGTAGAAGAGTTTCAGCAGAAGGAGTGTACAAAATTTGACCAAACCTACTCAAATATAATCAAAACATGGTGGGGAATTCCAGTGAAATTTAGAATTGATTCCCACAGTATTCATCCCACTGCATCATTAAATGAATATGTGGTCTATATAGCTCTGATGTTATGTAGAATTTTTGGGAGGAAAATCCCTACCCATTACCCGACGGAATGCGTACCAATTATGCACGAGGTGGTCGAGGGTTACACTTTCAATTGGGATAAGATTCTATCAGATAACCTAAACAAGGAGATTGTTGAGTACCAAATGGAAAATTCAAAAGGACAACCTGCATCTTTTTATATGTCTACATATGTCATGGATGCTATATGTTATATGACCCCTTTCCCATTGATGAGTTGGAGTTGGAATCCAACCTGTGTTGAACCCATCCATTTCTATCACTCTAAACTATGGGAAAAAAAAGAAAAAGATTTATTTTACAAAATCTATCACTATATAGTGATTCCTATGCACCAAATATTGTATGGTTATCAACCCCCTCAAATTTCAAAGAAAATCATGGGAAACCCCAAAACAGTTGTAGATTGGTTTCTCGAAAAGCATTTCTCTTATGTCAGAGTCTTCAAATGTTCAATTCCCCCTCATGCTCTCCCAAAGTTTCTTCCTGATAGACTGGTGTGTAGAGAAGTAGCTTATCAAATAATAACAAGAGGCATTGGAAAAGATTTAAAAGCAGTTCAAAAGAAATTCTGGCCATCTTTTCCTGTACAGATTGGGAGGTTTTCACTACTAAATTTTGGCCATTCCAAGGTAGAAGCTGCAACACTTGAAGACATTAAACTGGTAGATGTTGAACTCAGAAGGCATGATCCATATCAAATTGTGGGAAATCATCTGTCTCATTGCAATATGAAAATGTATGAGCATGAAGACTCCTCATGTGACGACATATTTAAAGGAGCCAGATCCTATGAGGAGATATTAGGTAGAGTCTAGGCATTACCCCCTGACCTACATGCCAACTTTCTTTCTTTTCAGAAGCACAGACGAAGTGGGTTGCCAAGGATACTACAGGGAGAATAGATAACCCCTCCTTCAGAACAAGAAAGTATACCTCCAGGTTTCGAACCAAAGTCTCTAGATAAAGGGACAACAAAGGAAAACCCAAACAATCCTGAAGTGTCTTCAAAAAGATCAGAAACTTCACAGACAGAACATCTAGGGCATGAAATAGTTTCTAAGTCTGAGACACCTTTAAAACTGAATCAAATGGATTCTCCTTTATCGTCAACTATTCCTGCTGATACCCCCAAAATAGCAGAAGGAACACAATTCACAGAGTTAGGTAGCCCTATTATAGCATTGACTCCTTTGTAGTCATGTTTTGGGACTCCCCATCTCATAGCTATGTACATAAGTGACCTCACCCCAATATATATATAAGAAATACCTTCCTCTGACTTCTTTTTTAGTAAAAAGAGAAAAGTTGTAGTGAAACAGAAAATGCACCTGAAAGAAGGTACATTGGTCAAAAAGCATAGGATACTTGTAGATGGACAAAATCTAGAAGAGGAAGACTTTGCCATATAGGTAGAAGTCTCTCTGGGAGCTTTCGCTACGGCCAACTTGTTTTCATATGATAATTTGAAAGCGAGGTTGAAACAAAGGAATCAAATGATAGCCCAGTTGCAAATTCAAATAAGAAATACAGAGAAAAATATTAGAGATGAGATAAATAAAGGACTGGAATAGGCCAGAGATGCTGACAAATAGGAGATTCATCTACTCAAGTCTAGTTTAGATGAGATGTATAAGAAGATGAAAGCCAGTCAAGGACAGGTCATTCAACAAGAGGAATTAGTAAAGCAGTTGCAACATAAATTGAGTTCTATTGAAAGCCAGGTGGTAAATATAACGATATTCCAAGCCCAGGAACTGGAAGTGCACCAGAAGCTAGAGTCAAAACAACAAAGCATGTTTTCTAAAGTAGAGATCATTCAAAACCATTTTCGGGATGTAAGTCAATCATTGGAGAACATTTCTTTCAAAGAAAAAGAGGCTACAGCAGCCCGGGCTTCTTTCCAAAAGGCAGTCATATTTTCGGCTAAAGAAGAGGTACCAGTAACTCCTAAATTAACTTTCACTGAAAAAATTAGGGGCAATATCATGTTGAAGGTATGGGAGGCCAATATATCTGAAAGTAGGAAAATGGACAAAGAGATAAAGGAATAATGTGAAGAGACTTTCGACTTGTTAGATAAAAAATTGCTAGACATTGGAAAGGGCGACTGCCTTGGACTACTTGGACAGATCAATGTTATAATACATCAACTGAACCTAAAAGAGAGTTTGAATGAAACCCAAATTGAAATTTCAGAATTAAAATAGGTTGATTTTACCCTAATGGATATATGGTTGGTGAAACTGAATTTACAATTACAATTATCAAAGTTTGAAGATAAAAGATTTGAAGACAGGTTGCCAAAAATTCAGAGGAAGTTGTATATGTTTGAAGCAAAGGATGTGTCGGAGCCTTCGCAAAGATTAGCGCAGTTTATAAGGAGGTGTGTCGAGTGTTTTGAGCCGAGTGAAGCAAGCACTTCAAAGAAATGATGAATTGATACATGCAGCTCATTATATCGATGTATGTAAGAATATAGGAAAGAAACCAGTGAAACGGTTCAAGTCTTTATTTTTGTAACTGTTAAATATCTAGGAGTAGGGAAAGTTCCAACCGTCTAGGGTTGAGAACCTTTGTATAAATATAATTTCAAAAGACTTAGAGAGGGATTTTTTTGGCCGATTGTAGTAGATAAATTTCTCCTTTACAAGAATTAATGACAATGCAAAACGGAGACTCCATATTTCATCAACCCTGAGTTATGTGTTCCTCTATACTTTCATGTTCAACATCATTTCGTACATATCTTTGATGAATGTTTAACTACAATTTAGTACAACATATATTGTGGTTATTTGTTATTTGTTCCTCTAATTGTTTTCATATTTTCCTCTGTGTTTTCTATTAGCAGACACAAGACCTGTGAATTATTCAGATCACTATATTTTTATGCTTCATTGGAGTTTTCTAGTCTATTTTATTCTCCTGTTACAAAGTGAGATTCCTCCATGATTGATGCCTCATGTTGTTTAAACAGCTTTATGTTTTCTTTCATCTCATTTTTTTTTTTAATTTAACCAGGAACAGGAAACGACCTCTGAAATTGTTACATTATTAATTCAAATTTGGAACTTCTCTCATATAATCTAAAATAGAAACAAAAAACCTTGAAAACCAAGTAACAAATCTTTTAAATTTCTTTTCCTCATGATTGTTCTTGTTGCAAGACAGCCTAATATAGAACCCAGACTGACAGATCAGACTAGCATAGCGTTAACATTGTTTAATATTATCCTCGAGACATCCACCACCCGGGTTAAACTTGAACATTCATGGGTAGCCATTGAACAGGACATAAGCATCCAGGAATGATTGGAATCTAGACAAAGAAAAATCATAAATCAACCATAACTTCTTGTCCTAAAGGACCAATTTCCTTCCATTTATCAAAAACCTTCTTTACTTTTTTGGATGCCTAGACTTTATACTTTAAAGCCTTAAGTATAAACTACGGAACAACATATTTTTGGCGCTGTTGTCGGGGATGAAGAAACGAAGTTATTTTTTCCCTGGGAAGAACGACATTGATAATTTCTTTCTTTGATAGTGAACAAAGATTGAAATACTTTATAATGTTATTTTCATCTTTCACTTGGAAATTCCACGATTAATAAACTGACTTTTAACCGAAAAAACACTAGAAAAAACCCAGACAATAAGTAGACTTCCCCTATATCCGACCCAGAAAAAATTCTGAAATCAAGAAGACTTCTTAAACAGACTACTTCATCAACTAGTAATATTTATCAACCTAAATTCACACAGTCGAATACTAATGATCTACTTGAAAATTCAAATGCCCCACTCCTTTGCGGAGAACCATCCATTGATAGAGTTGAAATCCTAGAACCTGGGTTGGTCTTACCTGAATTTAAAGCTGAGACTTTTTCAACTATTTCTTTTACCAATAAAGGTAAAATATCTATCTCACTTCCTGCCTTAATCAACATTTCTTCACTTCCCAAAGTTCAGTTTCCAATCTCTCAGAACTCTGAAGAATATATTGTATACCTTGACTCGACTCCCGTTAGTTCTCTTGTATACTCACCCTGCGAGTCCGAGGAAACCAGTCCTTGTTTTCCAAGTCCCTCTTTTTAAAGTTTATTGTCCCTTGATGATCAGTTTCCCAAATCCATATCTCCCTGTCCAAGCACAACCGAAGGGTTACCACACCCCTTTAAAAATCCCCCTTATAATCTCCAAGTTTCATCTCCTAAATTTTCAATGGTTGCAGCCAGAGTAGGTGGTGTCGGAGGTGCAGGAGGAGAAGGAGCCAGTCACAGACCACCTCCCCCTCCTAAAAATTTTTATAAGGTAGCTACTAGATACGCCCCTCTAGTACTCCTAGTTCCCCTCCATGACCTACCTGAAAATTATATGAAAAATATGTCGAAATTCACTGGGGAGGTAGACTTGACTGTTGTTGAACACATCAATTTCTTTGATCAATTTGTTGACATTCTTGGTCTTGAATATGAATATGTTTATTCGAGACTCTTAGTGAAAACCTTTGAAGGACAGGTGAGAACCTGGTTCCGAGGTCTAGTAGCAAGATTGATAGGATCATACGATGTGTAACGAACCTACCGTTTGTCACGACGACGATACTCATATAACAACTGCAACGTTATTTTTATTTATTTTTTTATTTTTTTTAAAGGTGTGTGCATGTGTGTACAAAGGAAATAAACACATTCTGATGCAGGAGCATCCACAACAGTTCAAGCAAGCCAGCACATTGAGAGGAAACAGCTGGACAACGCCAGCACACATTTTGAAATATTGGGAGTTGTTGCGTCGCTCTTTAATGAAGTCATTCATAAAGAAGTGCACTTGTATTGTAAAGGGGACCTTGAGCCTTTAAGCTCTCGTCCTTAGTAGATAGGAAGGCATTTAATAGATTTAATGCAGGTAGATAGATGTTTAAGTCTAGATTAGACAGTTTCAGTTTTCGAGAGGGAAAACGGATATAGACACCCTCCTTTGTACATTGTAGAGGGGATTATTCAGAATCATTCATTCAGGAGAAAGAAGAGAGAGTAAGCAAAGAATTTGTGAAGAACACCCATGTACAGATGTTTTTGAATTAATAGAAAGAGTTTGTGATTCAATTTCATGGCTGGTGTTGTTTCTTTCTGTACGTTGTTTATGTGCTCATGAATGATTTGTTTCCTGTCATGCAATTTCTTTAATATGTTGTGCATGTGATTTCAGAGGTTTAACTGAAATCTGTGAGAGTAATAAATTAGTTTCAATTGTTTCTCTATTCTGAGCCAAGAGATTCCTGCAAGGAGTGCAGTGGAATTTTTCCGCAAGGAGTGCGTGACTGCAGCGTTCAGGTAGAGGTGACTTTTGTTCTAAGTTCTCAGGAGTCCAGACTTGGCACCAGAGCCGTGCGAGGGCGTGCGCAGGCTGGACGAAGACTCAGATTTTCCATTCTGAGAAAAGGAAATCGAAGACTACCGTTGCAGGCATGCGCGAGGTCGAAGGTTTCGACACATAACATTGTGGAGGATTTTCCGCAAGGAGTGCGTGCAAGAATTCCCTGGAGGACTTGAAATTTTAGAATAAGCTCAGGAGGGATAGGCCTATAAGTTCCCTGAAGGACAAGTCCAGGCATTGCTGAGGGAAGCCTGAGAGAAACACCTCAGGTTGGTGAGTGGGTAAATACATCTTCATGGATCAAGAGGTTGACCCATCTCGCAGGAAATATCAAAGAAATAATGAACGGTTGAAAACCCCTGGAGAGATTTCACGAGAACCTGAGGATCGTTAGATCTTGCAAAGGTGCGGGGAGATTACAGTGCGAGCATTTAGAAGTTCTAAGCTCAGGAGGAAGTAGCACCATCGATCTGGGTTCATAGGGACCATCAGATCTGCACATGCCATCATATATCAGTATATCGCGAGTTGAAGCACCAAGTCGTTGGAACGGGAGTGGCGATATCGCGATCTGCGATATCCCGATACAATCATAACCGTTGATCGTGGGGACACGTGTCAAGGAATTCCAAATAATCGAGGTTCGGAGAATTGGGGTTCTCGACAACAGAGAACGCTCTCAAGTTGGATTCACGATTCGCGATATCCCGACGGTGATGTGGCAATGTGGGACCCCAGGAGCTAGCGGAGTACACATGGCATCGTATCGGAGGGTCGGTACATCGGGATTCGGAGTTTGTAAATTCAGGTTGTTGACACTGCGAGTAGCGATATCCCAATGGGAAGATCTCCGATGATGGAAGGGGAGAAATTCAACCATTGACCCATATCGGGTTTCGGGACTCGTGAGGCGTAAGGCACACGAGTATAGAATTCGTGATATCACGAATTCCGATTTTCTGACTATTAAGGGAGATCATTGGAGGAGTGTTGTGGGTGAAAAATTCCTGGGAGGGAATTAGACGAGTGATATAACTCTTCGGGCCGAGGGAAGAGAAGGTCCTGGTGAGATAAATCATTCTCTGAGGAGTGGGGAAGAGACTGCATCAAGTGGTATCAGAGCGGGAGACTCTTTGTTTTCTGTAACAGAGAGAGAAGATTACACCATGCCGCCGAGAAGGGAAAGACAGTCACCAGACCCAGAAGACAGGGAGGTGAGAAGAAGAGGTAGGCTGGCAGGGAATCCAGAAATGGAAAGACAGATGAGAGATCTCCAAACAAGACTCGAGGAGATGGAGACAGCAAAAAGACGCAGAGTTGGTGCAGGGGATCTTAGTGATTTCGAGGTTGAAGAGGAAGTTGGAAATGCAGAAGAAGTTGCAGCAGAGGATGCATCAACCGAGCGATTGGTAAAAGCTATCGCCGGGATGGGTGCGAAGGCGAAAATGGACATTCCAGTCTACGAGGGAATTCTGGATGCAGAGGAGCTACTGGATTGGATCCGAGCTCTTGATACCTACTTCGATTATGAGGAGATCGGAAAGGACAAGAAGGTCAAGCATGTTGTTACATGATTGAAAGGACATGCAGCGTTATGGTGGGATGAGCTACAGGCAGATAGACGTTCCAAGGGCAAACAGAAGATCAAAAGTTGGGATCGAATGATTGCTAAGATGAAGGTGAAGTTCATCCCGAGGGATTATCAGATCACACTGTTCAGGAGAATGCAGAACCTGAGACAGAAGTTGATGACGGTGAAGGAGTACACCGAAGAGTTTTACAAGCTCAATATACGAGCAGGTCATCGGGAGAGCGATGATGAGAAGGTGGCGAGATATATGAATGGTCTGAGATATGACATTCAATATGAGTTGAGCATGGTAACCATCAAGACAGTTGAGGATGCTTATCAGATGGCTCTGAAAGCCGAGGAGAAGTTGATCCGTAAGCAAGGTCAGCGAGGGTGAGGCAGAAGTTAGCCCAGAGGCAAGGCAATTGCCCAGGAGAAATATTAGAATCCCAAGGAGGAATGGAAGAAACCTCAGGGTAAGGTTGACAGAGGTGTAACCTCACAGTGAGGAAAACCACATGTTGAACAGAGGGCGCAGCATACAGAGCAGGGTGGCGGTTATGCCGATGTAAATACTTTTCCTCGAACCAGAGGTTGAGGTAGAGGAAGAGGAGGAGTTATCACATGTTTCACATGTAGGAAGAATGGGCACAAGTCATTTGAGTGTCCAGAGGAAAAAAAGGATGGAGGATAAGCTCACATCATTGAAGTGCAGAAGCATGATGATGAGAATGAAGATGCAGAAAGCGGAAGATCGCTTGGAATGCATAAGGTCCTTTTAACACCCGAGAAGGAGGTGGAGAACACAGCTCAGAGAAGCCGACTATTCAGGACAGCTTGCAAGACCAAGGGCTGGAAATGTAAGGTCATCGTGGACAGTGGAAGCACAGACAATCTTGTTTCAACCAAGATGGTGGAAAACATAGAGCTGGAGACAACTAATCACCCGAATCCATATAAAGTTTCATGGCTGCAGAAAGGACACCAGGTAAGTGTTACAAAACAATGCTTGGTTGAATTCAAGATAGGTGGGTATAATGATAAAATCTTGTGTGATGTTATTCCCATGGATGTATGTCATTTATTGTTGGGGAGACCATGGCAGTATGACAGAAATGTGGTTCATGACGAAAGGATGAACACATATACTTTGGAGAAGGATGGGAGGACACACAGATTGCTTACGATAAAGGATAAAGAAGCGAAGCCGGAAGTAAGAAATACCATACTTCTCATGAGTGGGAAGGAACTTCTCACATAGATGGAGAAGAATGAAGATCCACAATTCTTTGTTGTCAGGAAACCGAGAATTGTCCTGACTAGCACAAGAGTGGACGATTTACCAGATGAGATTCAGGAACTGTTGGGAGAGTTCGTTGACATCATCGTGGATGAATTGCCTTGTTCGTTGCCACTGATGAGGAGCATAAGTCATCACATTGATCTCATACCTGGAGCTAGTTTGTCAAATAAGGCTGCGTACAGGTTGACGCCACAGGAAAATGAAGAGGTCAAGAAGAAGGTCCAGGAGCTACTGGATAAAGGACTGGTCAGGGAAAGTCTTAGTCCATGTGTTGTTCCGACAGTACTAAGTCCGAAGAAGGATGGAGGCTGGAGAATGTGTACAGACTCCAGAGCGATCAACAAAATCACCATCAGGTACAGATTTCCACTGTCGAGGATGGATGATCTGATGGATTGCCTAAGTGGGGCAAATTATTTTTCAAAGATTGATCTGAAGAGCAGATATCATCAGATTCGCATGAGAGAGGGTGATGAATGGAAGACAGCATTCAAGACAAATGAAGGTTTGTACGAATGGCTAGTCATGCCGTTTGGTTTGACAAACATGTCGAGCACATTCATGAGACTGATGAATGAAGTCCTGAGGGAATTCATCGGGAAGTTTGTAGTCGTATATCTAGATGATATATTGATCTACAGTAAGACCAAGGCTGAACATTTGAAGCATTTGGCCATTGTGATGAGGAAGTTGCAATAGGAGAAGCTGCTGGTCAACATGAAGAAGTGTTCCTTCATGAAGACAAAGCTCATTTATTTGGGTTTTGTTATTTCAGTGAATGAGTTGAAAATGGATCCTGAAAAGGTGGAAGTGATCAAGAATTAGCCATCACCAAGAAATGTTTTCGAGGTGAGGAGTTTCCATGGGTTGGAAAGTTTTTACAGAAAATTCATCAGGAATTTTAGTGGGATTAGCGCAGCAATGATGGACACAGTCAAGAAAAGGCATAAGTCTTTTCATTGGACAGCGGAGGCTGAGAAAAGCTTCAATCTGTTGAAGCGAAAGATAACAGAGCAACCAATTCTGGTGTTGCCGGACTTCAAGAAGACATTTCAAGTGAAATGTGATGCAAGTGGATATGCCATAGGAGCGGTCTTAAGTCAGGATGATAGACCAGTTGCATATTTCAGCGAGAAGCTGGATGAGGAAAAACTGAAGTACTCCATGTATGATAAAGAATTTTATGCCATCATACAGGCATTGAAGAAGTGGAGGCATTATTTGACCCCGAAAGAATTTGTATTGTACAGCGATAATCATGCATTGCAGTTTGTGAGTCAACAAGAGAAGTTGAATCAGAAACATGCAAAATGGGTAGAGTATATGCAGAATTTTACATTTGTAATTAAACACATTTCAGGAACTGCTAACAAAGTGGCTGATGCTTTGAGCAGGAAATGTTTGTTGTTGCAGGAGTTCTGAGTGAAAACATTGGGTTTTGAAAACTTGAAAGACATGTATGCCGGAGATGCAAACTTCGGAGAAGCATATGAAGCAACTGAGAATCCATTTCTCAGGGATCAGAGCCCATGGATAGACTACATGATCCAGGAAAGATTGATGTTCAGAGGCAATCAGCTGTGTATTCCAAATTTCTCCGTGAGGGAGAATTTGGTGAAGTAGAAGCACAGTGGAGGATTAGTAGGTCATTTTGGCCATGAAAAAACATTCGCAAAGCTAAGCGAATCATATTTTTGGCCAGTTATGCGAGCATATGTCAAGAGGTTTGTTGACAGGTGTCGAATTTGTCAGCATTCAAAAGGGAGAAAGCTGAATGCATGGTTTTATCAGCCATTGCCCATACCCGAAAGACCATGGGCGGTGATAAGCATGGACTTTGTACTAGGATTGCCGAGGATGTAGAGAGGGCTTGATTCCATCTTTGTGGTGGTGGACAGGATTTCGAAGATGGCACATTTATTCCATGTCAGAAGACTAGCGATGCGACCCACATCGCAAACTTGTTTTTCAAAGAGGTTGTTAGACTTCATGGATTGTCGAGAAGCATAGTATCGGATAGAGATACCAAATTCATAGGTCATTTTTGGAGGAAACTATGGAAGAAGTTAGGGACTAACTTGGCGTTTAGCTCAGCTTACCATCCGCAAACAGACAGACAGACAGAGGTGGTCAATAGGAGTCTGGGAGACTTGCTGAGAAGCCTGGTGACAGGACACCATAGCAGCTGGGACAACCTATTGCCATGGGAAGAGTTTGCATACAACGATTCAGTGAGTCGGAGTACAGGTAAAATTCCATTTCAGATTGTGTATGGGACACAGCCGAGAGGCGTATCTGAACTAAGGGAGTCAGAACAGACTGCGACTAGCAGCACTAGTGCAGAAGAGTTCGCTGAAGCAATGCAGGAACTTCACAGTAAGGTGAAGCAACGACTGATAGAATCAAATCAAGAGTATAAGCACAGAGTAGATCAGCATCGGAGACAACTTCAGTTTGAAGCTGGCGATATGGTTCTAGCACATCTGAGGAAAGAAAGGTACCTGAGAGGAACATATAACAAGCTAAAAATGAAGAAAATCGGGCCTTGTAGAGTCCTGAAGAAATTTGGCGAGAACGCTTACGAAATCGAGTTGTTGGATGGCATCGGGATATCTCTGATATTTAATGTTTCGGATTTATACCCATATAGGGCTGGAGAAATAGAGGCTGGAACTGAAGAACCAGTGATCCAGTGGATCAAACAATTGCCAGTTGCAG
Source organism: Picea engelmannii (assembly GCA_009831015.1). Taxonomy (NCBI): domain Eukaryota; kingdom Viridiplantae; phylum Streptophyta; class Pinopsida; order Pinales; family Pinaceae; genus Picea; species Picea engelmannii. The sequence continues at coordinate 71,385 of ML818701.1, read as the reverse complement.
AGAAGCCGCAGATGGAGTGCATATTGGACAAGCGAGTGGGAAAGAAGACTAGGCGAAAGAAGTATTTTGAGTACCTGGTGAAATGGAAGAATCATCCAGTGGAAGACACCAGCTGGGAAAATGAAGCAGTGATTCAGAAGCATGGACAGACCATGCAGGAGCTCATGGACAGAAGCCCATTGAAAATTTTCGAGCCGAGGAGTATTATGCAGGAGCATCCACAACAGTTCAAGCGAGCCAACACATTGAGAGGAAACAGCTGGACAGCGCCAGCACACATTTTGAAATACTGGGAGTTGTTGCGCCGCTCTTTAATGAAGTCATTCATAAAGAAGCGCACTTGTATTGTAAAGGGGACCTTGAGCCTTTAAGCTCTCGTCCTTAGTATATAGGAAGGCATTTAATAGATTTAATGCAGGTGTTATCACTCTGTAAATTTCCCAGAGGTTGACAAAGAAGGAATCCACAAAGGCAACTTTATCCAACCTCTTTTAAAGCTGGGATCTAGCCCTTCCAGCTTCAGAGAGGGATCTCTCTATATGATTTAGCTTTGTTTTTAATTTAGATATTAGGCTAGGTAAAGGCACGAGTATGTTTTGTTGTAAAAGTGGTTTATAAATTGGTTGAGACAGTCTACACATCCATTGGGCTATGGGGTCTACGTTTAATCAAATAACAGATACAACCAGAAATGTCAAAAAAGAACTTCACAGGGCGAGATAATACACTCATTGGATCATTAGTAATTAAAATGATGGATAGAAGAAAAGATGAGAAAAATAACTTCAACTAACAAGCAGTTAAGAATTTCTTAATTGAAGGTATTAGAAGATAAACATTAAAATCCTTAGAATCGGAAACAGGGTATCCGAGATAAATCCTGCAACTTTACGCTATTCATAAAGATTAGTTCCAGAAAACAAAATGATTATAGAGAAAGAAAAACATTTAACTTAGAAAATCAACATCACCAATGAACATATGCAAGAATCCTATAAAATGCCTCTTCTTTATTAATGGGGGATCTCCACAAAAATAATACAGTTTGATAGCAATAGGGTGTGTGAATCAACAACCCCCAATACTTCGAGAGTTGAAGTATTTATAATTTCAAAATACAAACGTTCCTGTCATAACTGATCAGGACGTGCTCATTCTATTTTTAGTCTAACTACTTTAACTAATCAAAAACTGTTTGATGACTCAGTTCAACTGCATGCGGAACTTTTGGGGTAGGTCGTTGGCGAGGTGTCTTCGCAACCTCTTATGACTGGACAGGTGACTGGATTGTGACAGCTCATCTGCTAGTCTAATAGATTACAAAGTTATTCCCACCTGAGATGACTTGGCACTGTGACTTTAAGTAATCTATGAAACACTTCATCCATGTTTGTATATTTAGCAAATGTAGGCTTGATGATGAATATGTGTTTAATCTCATGTTGGATACTAATATCCAACTGCAGCACATCCATGAATGCTTTGCCTGTCATGCTTCCCTGTATCCCTGCAAACTTGGAATTGTCCTTAGAAACTTCAGCCAATCTCTTCTTGTAGTCAGGGAATGTCATTATTTTGTCATTAATGACCTTTAGACCAGGCAGACCTTTCGTTTAGAGAGCATCAATTTTATTGAAGAAATTTTGTACTCCTTGATCCATGACTTGAACCTTTTCCTCAAGCTGAAGCATTAGACCTCTCTTGGTTAAAACTCTTTTTACTTCAAGTATAGTTTCAGTTCTGTCCTCAATCTTTAGTTCTTCTAGTTCCTCTCTGGTCTTGGAATTCAGGAACCTGATGATCTCATTTGCTTGTGCTGGTATGTCTCCCAGCTCCCCTCTGATTTTCTCAACTGCTTGTTTTCTCCTCTGAAGCAACTCATTTTGTTCGAACATGATTTGAATCATTGGCCAGATTTCATTGATGGACTTGATGATGTATGTCCATACAATCTCTTTGACCTCTGCCAAATTCTTCCCTGCCATGGACTGCTTTTGGAGCTGCTGTAACTCCTTCCTGATATGCTCATTCACCTGCTTTTCTTTGGACAGGATTGTCTGGAAAGAATTCTTGAGCTCTTGGAGGTTTTCCACTTCTTTCTTAAGCCTACTAATTTATGTCTCTTGCAGGTTCATCTGCTCCATGGACTTGGCAAGGTCTGTTGTTCCTTCTAATAGTGACACTGGTGTTGCAGATGGAATGGCTGTCACCGTTGTTGTGCTCAAACCTGCAATTGGGATAGCACTCAATGGAATTCCTTCCATTGGCTTCATCTATTCTTTCTCCTTTAGGAGTCTCTCCATATCGGCCTCCATCTCTTTAAGCTAAGCATTCTGTTCCATGATTAAATTTAGCATCTCATCATTCTCACCTTCCTTCTCTATTATCTCCTTAGCCCGTGAATCCTCTGTGGGTGAGAGATTCAACTGTTTTCTTAAGGATGCGATTTCAACATTTTTCTTTTTTATCATCTCTTCTACAGCCTTGACGTTCGTAGGGTCATACCCGATTTTGAGGACCAACTCCTCCAAGGTCTTAATTCTGTTGTCCTTCGTGAAAGATGATATTTTATCCAGCTTGAGTTGTGTCTGAGCATTGTTCAAAGACACCTGAAAATTTTCTACAGAAGCTGAAGCGTGGGACAATGTGTGAAAAACCATCTCCCCTGTTTGTTTGTGCAGATCCATCTGATCTGTTGGATGCACGTCTTTTGCTTGGAACTCGAAAGTAGACCTTTTGTAATCTGAAATAACCTTGGGATCTGGTACCTGTGCTTGGAGGTAGGCCATATGCATCCTACCCTTTTCAGTGTCAAAGGCTGACAGAAGCCTGTGCTGAGTTGTGGACGACTGCTTCCGAAACTGGGCATAAGTGTTTCTAGTGAGGGTCTGGTTTTTCTTTTTGATCAATTCATATTTTTCAAAAATGCCCAACTTGGGCCCAGTCTTGCCCGGCTGAGTACCTAAGGGAGAATCTGTAGATTTCTTTGGTATTACTGTTGTGATTTCCTTATACTGGCTCGAACCGAAAGGTGGTGGAATGACAGGTTTGACCCCTGTGGTGATTATTGTGGTAGGTGGAACTTCTTGTTCTATTGTTGTAGGCGTTGCAACTATCCTTGGCCTCTTGGTGTGCATATGGAACGCCTCTGATGACACCTCTGTTACAGGTGGAGATGACTCCTATCGAGGCCTCTTCTCCTTGGGGACATGAGGTGTGGTAGTAGGTGGCACACTCATCAAGGGCACCTGATGTTCTGCTTCAACTTGTTGTTCCACATCCATCAAAGTGTCGGGCACCCATACTGTTTGATTCACGAATTTCTCGATCTCTGGTTTGGACTCATGCGCATACGGGACATTCTTATTTTTCACTCTCATTTCTGAAATGATCCCGCATGGATCATAGTGGCAGGTGAAACTCGTAAAGAAATTCATCTCTTTTAACATTCTGTCCGCTTCTTCCCCTGCACCTCTACTATTGCAGATGAAAGAACCAATCTGCCCCTTGATTCTCAATTGCTGCTTCTTCTTCAGATAAACAAAATGAATGTCATCTGAATTCATTATTTGCCTAATATATTCTAATGCAAAAATCCTTACTGGCACATATTGAGGTAGTTTGTAAGGCGCCAATTCGCACCCGAAGACTCTGATTTCAGTGTGGTTCTGATATAAGTACCAGTCTCCTGTCTTTGCGTTGTCCGAGAAATGTAGAATTCTCTGGACTTCATCGTTTATTCGTGCCTCAGGCCTGCCAATCAACATGCTAACCAACGGATGGTAAAACTGATCAATGAAATCTTTGAAGTCGTATTCAGCAGAGTTACGCTTCAAAAGAGAAGTCCATGTAGTGACCGGCTGGGGCCTTCCGTCTGCATCCATCTTCTGCATGGAGAAGCTGAATTTGTCGGCTTGGAAGTAAATGAACATGTACGCCAGAATGGAAGAATATCTAAACATACCCTCTGTGCCGAAACTCACGAATTGTTCATGAATATTATCGGCCAAGAAGGTGCTGTAGTCGAATTGCGTTGTGGGCTTTTCATCGTTTGAGAAAATGGACAGAAAACCCAGGATGGGCTCATCTACCCATTGGTCAGAATAGTAACCAAGCAGGGCACAGAGGGAAGAAATGATTTGGTTTCCTTTGGTGGAGAAAAGGGAAGAAGGGTAAGGGGGATTGGTGGAAGGGAGTTGAGAAGAAGGGGGAAGGAAGAGCTCGAATATCTAAGCTCTCTATGGAAAGGTCATTTTCTGATATAACTCAGTGAGGATTTCTAAATTGAAGGGGGACACAGATTCAGCATGGGGAATTTGCATCATCTGGTCAATATCTTCAGGAGTGATGAAGAAGAGTACATCTCCACATGAAGAGACGATGGCCTTATGGTCGGGGATGTAATGGGCTTGGCATTTCAACGTGAATTCAGGGAAGTGGTGGATTTGGGGAAACATGTACAGGGGAAAATTGGACTCCCAGAGTCCAATCTCATCACTCTGGTCTAAGAACACGTCCCGGAGCCATGTCTGGAGATCTGAAAAATCAAAGTCGCAAATGGTGTCAGCAATCAACCTGTCTTTATCGACCAATGGGATTTTGTCGAGGTCGACAGGAGGAGGAAGAAAAGGGTTCTCTTCTCCTTCCACTGGTCTTGGCTTTGGCACCATCTTTGCAACTATACCTGCAATAAACAATATGTTAGTGGGGTCTACTGGTTGTGGAGGAAGGCGACAGGAGAGCAATGGAGGAATAATAGGTAAATTTTCTGGCACGATGGATGATTCTGGCGCGAGGGATGAATAACAAATGAAAAGGGCATAACGGTAGTTCTATTCAAAACTGGGGTCGGTTGGACGCGGGAAAATGGTCAGCATGACAACGGGCATATTATCCAGTTATTAATGGACAACGTGCCACTTGGGGTGATATGGCAGGTGACGGTGACCAAAGTATACGGACGACTGATGTGGAGGTTGGTGATTGAAGGTAAAAGTCACCAAAGGAGGCTATTCATGAGTGAAGGGGGTTAGGTACTGACAACATGGTCTAACAGAAGTTATGGGAAGTGACGCGACCCCGCAAGCAAGTGGAAAAAGTGGACTCAGTGGTGGATGACGTCCCGGGGCGACGGGATGTCAGGAAGCATGTGGGGGATGGGACTTCTGGGCCAATAGGACAAAGCCACATGTAACAAGGGGCCTGCCGAAAGGAATATTCATTCCAGACCCCCCCCTTGGTTAAAAGCAGAACACCAGGGGGGGTCTGAAATCCATTATGAGTCGTTGATCTACGCGCTTATTTTCTGGCCGCATATCTAAGCGCGCTCTTTAATACCTAGTTCGAACCCCCCCCCCTCCATTAAAGGCAGAATGGATGGGGGGGTTCGGAATCCAATGTGGACCGTAGATTTAAGAACTCTATTATGGGTCGTCTAGATGTGCGCCCATGTTACTACTGATTCCGGACCCCCCCGGTTAAAGGCAGAATGGTCGGGGGGGTCCGGAATGCGTTGTGAGCCGTCGATATCAGCGTCGTGATCGAGACCGTTGATAAGCGCAAGAAACATAGATCAAGAGTAAATAACGTATGCACTTGGGGAAAACTTAGGATAAAAGCCATTTTATGGGTTTTTCTTCAATTTTACAAAGGAATACCACCATGGGACATCATCTAAACTATAATAAGGCAATGGAGACATGGCATAGCATTTTCATCAGTCTGGTTTCATGGGTGGTGAAGAAAATCAAGCAACTTACCTACTCTCTAACCTATCTTCCTAGAATAATTAACCCAAATTAGACTGTTGGGTTAAGAAATTACTCTACCTAGGGGCTATCTGACCAGGATTAGACAGTCTGGTCAGATTTATTCACTAATCTAACCTAGGGGCTATATGACCAGGATTAGACAGTCTGGTTAGATTTATTCACTAATCTATGAACATCAAATTTAAAAAGAACTTGGCCATGCTTGAAAGGTATGGCCAAGTTACTGTTATTGCATGGGGCTTTTCTTTCAATTCTTTTATGCCCTCTTTTCTTTTTCTTTTCTTTTTTCTTTTTTCTTTTTCTTTTCTTTTTTCTTTTTCTTTTTCCTCAAATTATTTGCAGAATGAAAAAATCATTTGTCAACCAAAATACTAGAACAAATAATATCTCAGTCACCAGTTGATCCCCTAATTTTATAGGGTGATAACAGCGGCTCCACCTAGGGATGGTACTTTCCCTGTTAAGTGCCAAGAATCCTGGTTTTTTTCATTATGAACAAATCTGTCTAGTAACCTTCGTTGGTTTTATTCTTGAAAGGAGAAAAACAATGATCAACAGCTTAGGTCCTTCCCTTCGGGCGTCAACCAACTGAATACTACTCCTCACTTGGAAAATGCAAGAAAAATGAAAATTAACACGGTATGTACAGTGGAGAGTGGGTTCCTCAATTCTATTACTGAGGTGGGACGTAATGTTTCAGCATTCTGCCATTCACAGGCGCTCCTGGCAGATCTGACCCATCAGCATTGTTTAGCAAAAAGGCATTGTTTCCTCTGAAAGCTTGGATCATTTATGGCCCTGTCCACAGATTGTCAAATTTCCCATGCTTTCCCTTGTCCTCGTTCCTAGCATCCCATCTCAACACCAGATCTCTCAGCTCAAAATCATCCTCCTTGGTTCGTTTGTCAAAGATCTTCTTGATGTTCTCTTGGACGACTTGTGTCTTGTTGAAAACATCTTCTCTGGTCTACTGCAACTGAATCATCTGATTTATTCTTCTCTGGGAGTCATTTGGCTCAGCTTGAATCTCCTGAAGTAAATTCATGACAGCGACTCCCAAAGAAGTTGGGAAAACAGCCTCGGTACCATAGACCAGCTGGTATGGTGACATACCAATTGACCTTTTGGTGGTCAGTCTATCTGCCCATAAAGAAAATACCAACTTATCATGCCATGACTTTTTGTTCTCCTGCAAGGTTTTCTTGATGATATTCACCAAAGTTTTGTTTGAGGACTCTGCCAACCCATTCCCCTGAGGGTAATAGGATGTGGAATGCCCCAAGCCAATGTGGTAACAGTTGCAAAAATCTATGAGCTTCTTTGACCGAAAGGCAGCTGCATTGTTAGTAATGATCTTTCTAGGACAACCAAAACGAGACAAAATATTATTTTCAAGAAATTTTATAATTACCGAGTTAGTGGCTTGCCAGCTTGGTACTGCCTCGATCCATTTGGTAAAATAATCAGTGGCAGTAAGGATCCACCTGTGTTGGCCTGAAGATGGAGGGTGTATTTCTCCAATGAAGTCGAGTCCCCATTGCTGGAAAGGAGCCTCAACTGAAATTGGTTTAAGAGGTAGAGGTAGGAGTTTCCTTTTACCCTCAAATAGTTGACAATGGTGACATGCTGTTACTTTCTGATGTACATCTACAAACAGGGTGGGCCAGTAAAATCCAGCTCTAAGTATTTTGTTGGTTGTAACCTTCCAGTTCAAATGGCCACCACATTCTCCTGCATGAAACTCCTGCAACACTTTATCAGCCTCATCTTTCAGTAAACAATTTAAAAGAATACTTGCAGGGTCTTTCCAATACAAATTTCCTTCTAGAATATAGAATTTCAATGCCTTTAACTTTAAAAATCTAGCTTTAGTTTTAGTTAAACCAGGGGGAGCTTGTAAATTTTGTAAGACAAATATAAGGTCCGCGTACCATGGAGAGTTAAGAAATACTGTCTAACGTTTGGAGTCGCCATCTCGCCCTGTTCATCTGCCACATCTAGAAAATTAATGTCAACAACTTGGAAGTTAGATTCGGCCATCAGTTTAGCAAGGCCTTAGCCTTTGATCAATTTTGTGGGCTTAATCTCTATATCGTATTCTAAAATGACTGCAATCCACTTTCCCCTTCTTCCATCAGGGTTGTCCTGTGTCAAGATATCCTTAACTACCGCGTTCGGAACATAAGCTATGGTGTGTGAATGGAGAATGTAGACCCTGAAGTTCTTTATGGCTTTTACCAAAGAAAAAGCTTGCTTCTCCATGATATTGTAATTCAGGGCAGCATCTCTTAAAGCTTTGTTGAAGAAAGCTATGGGTTGTTCATGCCCTTCATTGTTCTTCTGCAGTAATACCGCTGCTATAGTATGTTCAGAGGCGAAAGAAAAAATATAGAAATCTTTAGTGAAGTCAGGACTGATCAAGACTGGGGCTTCTGTGAGTGCTCGTTTTACTTGTTCGAAGGATTGTCTGGACTCAGAGTCCCATTTTATTTTTACGTCCTTTTTTAGCATGTTTGTAATGTTTCGGAGGAGCTCAGCCAGATTAGGAATGAATCTTCGAAGAAAGTTAATTTGCCCTATGAAAGATTGTAGTTCTTTGAGGTTTCTAGGTTGTTCTACCTTTAGTATGGCCTCTATTCTGCTGGGGTCAATTCTAATTCCATCTTTAGAGATGATATGTCCCAGTAGTTTGCCTTCTTCTAACCCAAAAAGGCATTTCTTAGGATTTAAAGAAATCCCAAACCTCCTACATTTCTCAAAAACTCATCTAAGGTGTCGCAGGTGTTCGTCATCAGTTTTGGAAAACAAAGTCACATCATCTAAATAAACGACAATAAACTTACCTGTTTCTTCCACAAAGGTGATATCCATTGCCCTCTGAAACGTGGCTCCTGCGTTCATTAGACCAAAAGGCATCTTCATGTACATGAAAGTGCCCCATGGTGTGGTAAAAGCGGTTTTATCCTGATCATCCAGGTGAACTAGGACCTGGTTGTAGCCTGAGAATCCATCTAACAGAGATATCCTACTGGAGCCGACCACCCTTTGCAGGAGGTGGTCCATTTTCGGTAATGGGTAATTATCTTTCAGGGATACTTTGTTCAGATTTCGGAAATCAATACAGAGCCTGATTTCCCCGGTTTTCTTTCGTGTAGGTACTAAATTAGAGACCCACTTAGAGAAACGTAGCAGTACTATGATCTTGGCATCATACATTTTCTTGATTTCTTTTTCTATTAGGGGGAGCAACTTGGGATTTATCCTCCTAAGTTTCTGCCTAAATGGTTTATGATCTTCCTTTATGGGAATCCTGTGTTGTATGATGCCGGTATCATAGGATTTCAAATCTTCATAGCCCTAGGCAAAAACATCAGCATATTCTTTGAACAGTTCAATGTATTTGAGCTTTTGTTCTGGGGGTAAGGATTTGGACAGTTTGACCATCTTAGGTTTCTCTTCGGTCCCTATGTTACATTCTTCTACCTCTTGTCCGTGTGCTTCGATTTTGGGTTTCTTAGCTACATCGTCACTATCAAACAAGTTTTCTAAAGGAACAAGACCTCTAGGCAAAATATTGCTTTTCAACTGTAAAACGTCAGCATCTGATTCCACATCCCCTAATTCTTCTGATTCTACGATATTTACACTATCACTTTCAAAATCCAAACCATTTACATTTTCGTCTTCATTATCTAAGTCTATAGTAGTACATTCAAAATCGTTTTTACATTGTAGAAAGTCATCAATCTGATCATCGTTTCCAAATACTTGCCAGTACCTGATATTGTCTGGGATTGTAGGTCTGCATTTCACTTCAACAGTATATGGGTGAGTCGCACGGAAGGGGATCTTACAGGTGGTTGCTGACGTAGCTAATCCATCAGCCAGGATATTTTGCCCTCTCGGCATTACCTGCAAGTCAACTTCAGTAAAACACCTCAAGGCATCAAGAACAACATTCCTGTAGGCTCTAAGGCGTGGATGTTTGGCAGATTACTCACCTTTGATTTGCTTGATTATTAATTTAGAATCACCCCTCACCATTATCTGTTTGGCACCAACCTTTTTCAACAGTTTCAGGCCGAGCATAAGAGCTTCATACTCGGCAATATTGTTAGTGCACTGGAAATTTAACTTGTAGGAATGGTTTTCTGAGTACCTTTTTCTGTGATTATGCAGCCAGACTCCAGCTCCTGCTCCTTCTTTACTCACAGCTCCATCAAAATCCATATTCCAGAAGTCAGCGGGTAACTCTTCAGTTATCACGTTCTTTGTTTTTGCTACCTCAAGGATCTCTGGGCATTCATCTTGACCAGATAGGTTTTCCATCAGTTGAGTGTCTTTCTCTTCCGTATCACCATCATTTTACAAGATGAATGAATCAAGATCAGGATGTGCAGAGTAAAGGGGGTAATTGTGAGGTTTCTCTTGGCTACTGACCATGTACTTCATCAGTGTTTCCCTATATAACCTCCTTTGTTGTCCGAACACTAGAATCGTGGCGTAAGACATATCCAGTTGCAGGGTTCCTTTCAACTTAGCTCCCCAAGCCCGAGATAGCAACATACCATACTTTGGCGAGATGTCTGCAACCACCACATCCATTACCATGCTTTTCGAAGGGATCTGAACCAGGGTGATGCACAAATATTTAATCAAACCAATACATTTGACTTTGCTGGAGTCAAACGAGTGTAGATCTTTGTAAGGCCTAGTGACCTCCAATCCCAGTTTTTCCATTACTGCTTTAAGCATCAGATTATGTGAGGCACCTGAATCCAGCATGGCGTTATGCAATATTAAATCGTGTATGTTCAAACTAATGTAAAAGGGAGCTACATCACCGGTATCGTCTCGACCATTTACTTCAGGTCCGAAAAGGAGTTCGGGATGATCATCAGTAAGGTTCACAGTGTCTGAATGAGTCACTGATCCAATAGTCAAGGCCTTGGTGCCTATGTCTGGTTCAATGGCTAATGATTTTAGTACCTGTGAACGATAACCGCCTCTGCTCATCAACTCTGTAAGTGGGATAGGAATTTTAATTTTGGCCAATTCTCCCTCCAGGCTAAAAGGCGCGGGAGTTCGGGTCTGACTCATTGATTCTGGTTGGTCCACCATATTCTTCCGCTCAGAAGTACTGGGTGGATTAACAGGTGAAACTTCGGGCTGTGCTGGTCTTTTCAGTATGGTGATGTTTTTCTTCACCGGAGCGTCAATTTTACCCTTCTCAGAAGACTTTTCAGCAGTGGTCTTCTCAGGAGTTTTCTCAGTCTCCGCTACCTTCTGCGTTTCGGTCGGCTTTTTCGAGGAATTTCCCTCTGTCTTCTTACTTCGCAAATTGTATTGATGGTGCACCTCCAAAATAGCGTTTTCAAAATCTTGTTGTTCTGCATCTTCGGCTTCCTCACTTACCTTTGTTTGATTTAGCAGAAAGAGTTCCTGCTCTTCTTGAGTAAGGAAAATGGCCTCATTGTCATGAATGCCCATGAGGTTGATATGAGTGTCCTCCAATTCCTCAAGTACTTCCCCCCCTTCATCAGCATAGTTTTCTTGTAGAGGAGGCCTAATCGGCTGATTAGGACCTCTTTGATCCCTTTGATCCCTTGGATCTCTTGGATCTCTTTGTCTTATTTGAGGAGGGTTTCTTCTAAAATTGGGGTTTCGAATCTGAGGAACAGGTGTATTGTCTCTCGAAGGATTTCTGTCTGAAATATTCGTTCTTTCCATTAATAATTCCAATGTTCTGACCACAGAATCCAATTTGGAATCAGTGTTTGACGTGGACGGTTCTTCTTTGATCGTGACTCTCCTTTCCGACCGTTGACGGGCCCTTTTCGCCAACAGATTGGCCTCCACACTTATAGCATTGTTCTGCATATTTGCTAAGGTGGTAGAGTTTCTTTCTCTTAATTGGTAAGACATGTCTGCATCAAATCCATCAGGGAATTTTATCAATGCCAGCCCCTGCGGAGGTTTAATTTCAGCCGGAATAACATTGTACAAATTATTAAAATGGGTGTAGTAATCCTGTACTGACTCACCTTGATTTCTTCTTATAGTCTCGTATTCTGACAGTATCTGGAGAGGGTTTTTCTTTACCTCCCATCTGTCAAGAAAACTTCTATGGAACACAACAAGGTCAGGGATTGAGGCGGCGGGTAACGCTTTGAACCATTTCTTTACTTCTCCTGTCATACTTTGGGCGAACAACCTCGTTTGGACGTCAACTTCGTCTACTTCCTGCAAATCGAAGTAGTCATTCATTTTTTCCATATGTTGTTGGGCGTTTAGAGGTCTGGTTGCTTCGAACTGTGGAAGTCGTGTTTGGTAGTCTTGGGGCATGGCATGTAGCGGTGCAACCAACACCAAAGGAGCATATCGAGCTGCCATGATGGGTGGAGGAGGTGAGACGACAACCTGGATGGTCGGAGAGGTAGCGACTGAAGACGAGGAAGAGGAGGGACTGAGCGATACTGAGGTAGAGATTTGTAGTTTAGTCGTGGGATACAAGACTTTGGGGGTTCGGGGTTGTAACACAGTTGGGTCAAAAATGAGTCCAGTCACGAAAGTTTCAGACCATGTTCTAACCAAGCTTCGGGGTGGAAAGGTATCAAGATCAAGGTTTTGACAGATATCTGGTTCTCCGGACAAGTAAGGAAACTTACGCAGGGAGGTATGACTCATTGAATCGACTGCTAAGGTTTTTCGCCTGAGCAACTGCTCGGGGTTATCTAACACTATCGCATGTTCTGGGTTTGGATGAGATCGAGTATGAACTTTCTTGGAAGCTAGAACTGTTTTTGGTTTTTTATAATATATATTTTTAATTTTAAGAGTCTGAAAATAATATGTACAAAGTTTGATCAACCTATAAACATTACTTTCTTCTCAAACTTTATCGTTCTTTTTAGGGGAAAGAAAACGTGAAATTATCAATTTTTAGTTCTTCCCCAGTATGGTCGTCATTATGTTAGCACTCTGTAAATTTTCCAGAGGTTGACAAAGAAGGAATCCACAAAGGCAACTTTATCCAACCGCTTTTAAAGCTGGGATCTAGCCCTTCCAGCTTCAGAGAGGGATCTCTCTATATGATTTAGCTTTGTTTTTAATTTAGATATTAGGCTAGGTAAAGGCACGAGTATGTTTTGTTGTAAAAGTGGTTTATAAATTGGTTGAGACAGTCTACACATCCATTGGGCTATGGGGTCTGTGTTTAATCAAATAACAGATACAACCAGAAATGTCGAAAAAGAACTTCACAGGGCGAGATAATACATTCACTGGATCTTTAGTAATTAAAATGATGGACAGAAGAAAAGATGAGAAAAATAACTTCAACTAACAAGCAATTAAGAATTTCTTAATTGAAGGTATTAGAAGATAAACATTAAAATCCTTAGAATCAGAAACAGGGTATCCGAGATAAATCCTACAACTTTACGCTATTCATAAAGATTAGTTCCAGAAAACAAAATGATTACAGAGAAAGAAAAACATTTAACTTAGAAAATCAACATCACCAGTGAACATACGCAAGAATCCTGTAAAATGCCTCTTCTTTATTAATGGTAGATCTCCACAAAAATAATACAGTTTGATAGCAATAGGGTGTGCGAATCAACAACCCCCAATACTTCGAGAGTTGAAGTATTTATAATTTCAAAATACAAACGTTCATGTCATAACTGATCAGGACGTGCTCATTCTATTTTTAGTCTAACTACTTTAACTAATCAAAAACTGCTTGATGACTCAGTTCAACTGCATGCGGAACTTCTGGGGTAGGTTGTTGGCGAGGTGTCTTCGCAACCTCTTCTGACTGGACAGGTGACTGGATTGTGACAGCTCATCTGCTAATCTAATAGATTACAAATTTCTTCCCACCTGAGATGACTTGGCACTGTGACTTTAAGTAATCTCTGAAACACTTCATCCATGTCTGTATATTTAGCAAATGTAGGCTTGATGATGAATATGTGTTTAATCTCATGTTGGATACTAATATCCAACTGCAGGGCATCCATGAATGCTTTGCCTGTGATGCTTCCCTGTATCCCTGCAAACTTGGAATTGTCCTTAGACACTTCAGTCAATCTCTTCTTGTAGTCAGGGAGTGTCATTAGTTTGTCATTAATGACCTTCAGACCAGGCAGGCCTTTCTTTTGGAGAGCATCAATTTTATTGAAGAACTTTTGTACTCCTTGATCCATGACTTGAACCTTTTCCTCAAGCTGAAGCATTAGACCTCTCTTGGTTAAAACTCTTTTTACTTCAAGTATAGTTTCAATTATGTCCTCAATCTTTAGTTCTTCTAGTTCCTCTCTGGTCTTGGAATTCAGGAACCTGATGATCTCATTTTCTTGTGTTGGCATGTCTCCCAGCTTCCCTCTGATTTTCTCAACTGTCTATTTTCTCCTCTGAAGCAACTCATTTTGTTCGAACATGATTTGAATCATTGGCCAGATTTCATTGATGGACTTGATGATTTCTGTCCATACAATCTCTTTGACCTCTGCCAAAGTCTTCCCTGCCATGGTCTTCTTTTGGAGGTGTTGTAACTCCTTCCTGATATGCTCATTCACCTTCTTTTCTTTGGACAGGCTTGTCTGGAAAGAAGTCTTGAGCTCTTGGAGGTTTTCCACTTCTTTCTTAAGCCTGTTGATTTCTGTCTCTTGCAGGTTCATCTGCTCCATGGACTTGGAAAGGTCTGTTGTTCCATCTAATAGTGACACTGGTGTTGCAGATGGAATGGATGTCACTGTTGTTGTGCTCAAACTTGCAATTGGGATAGCACTCAATGGAATGCCTTCCATTGGCTTCATCTGTTCTTTCTCCTTTAGGAGTCTCTCCATCTCGGCCTCCATCTCTTTAAGCTGAGCATTCTATTCCATGATTAACTTTAGCATCTCATCCTTCTCACCTTCCTTCTCTGCTATCTCCTTAGCCTGTGAATCCTCTATGGGCGGGAGCTTCAGCTATTTTCTTAAGGATGCAATGTCAGCATTTTTATTTTTAATCATCTCTTCCGCATCCTTGACGTTCGCAGGGTCATACCCGATTTTGAGGACCAACTCCTCCAAGGTCTTAATTCTGTTGTCCTTCGCGAAAGATGATATTTTCTCCAGCTTGAGTTGTGTCTGAGCATTGTTCAAAGACACCTGAAACTTTGTTGTAGAAGCTAAAGCATGGGCCAATGTGTGAAAAACCATCTCCCATGTTTGTTTGTGCAGATCCATCTGATCTGCTGGATGCACGTCTTTTTCTTGGAACTCGAAAGTAGCCCTTTTGTAATCTGAAATAACCTTGGGATCTGGTACCTGTGCTTGGAGGTAGGCCATATGCATCTGTTGATACTGAGAGGGGGGTGAATCAGTATCAAGTACAATTTAAAAGAATTTTTCAACTTATACTTAAACCATTCAATTATATCCAATGAGCAATGAACAATAGTATAAGAGTTACACCAATACACCACAATACACCATGCA
>ML818701.1:27947-38078 GCA_009831015.1 Picea engelmannii | reverse complement strand
TTTTAAACTGTAAAACCAAATTCAACAAAAATTGACAATCCAATTTATTGTTATACAACTGTTGTAAACGCCATTAAAGTGAGTACAACTCATTTCCCCCATTTTGTTTTTCAACGCATATCACCCCGCCAGATTTAACGCAATGAATCGTTAAGAGGGTCAAAACGAAACTAGGTTTTCAGTGGTGACCCCAAAGAAAGCATTAGTTGTTTAACTAAAACATAAAAATAAGTTCCTACCAGACAAAACTAATCACAATGTACCTCCACAATGGTTCAGAACAGCTCCCAAGCATAGATATAGGCAGGTCATTGGCATTTACTTCTTAGTGGCTCAAATCTTATAAACAAATGGAATGTGAATTGGTTAGGGAAATAGTTCTCTACAGTTGTTTGCTTTTCCTCTGGTTGACGCCAAAAATCTCTCGAATACATCTAAGCATAAGATTAAACAGAAATTTGCTTTACCCTTTCAATATTTATAAAGGTAAGGAGGCGTGTAAAGGAATGTAGGATTTACCAGCTAAGGGAACATACTCAAACTAACTCCTCCACTAAAATCTAGGTGGGGTCCCTATCCAACTAGATCTCTCCTAGGTCAGGGTTACTTGCCAAGAGTCTTAGCACAAGGTTCCAACCCATTTAAAACTGGAGTGAGGCAATGGGTTTCCCCAAGCACACGCAACCACCCCAGGGTAAGTGCAGCCTCATGATTTTTCAGCAACATAAATACCCTAAAAACTACCTCCCGAAGTCTCCAAGAGGTCGCTCGAATCTCAACTTGTGTCCCATGTGCGCAGAGGAGAAACCTCATTCATACAACAGCTAAACGCACAAAGGAAACCTATTGTACTTGGCCAGGTGTCCAATAAGTGAGGAGGAACCGAAGGGATGGGAAAAAGGGACAGGCTACAACACTGGTTGTGATTAACCATGCAATAAATTACTCACTGTCAACGCTACTCCCAGCAACAGTAAAATTTAGGAACGTTGGGCGAAACAAGAGGGACGTAGGGTCGCGCCTCAACACATTTCCACCCCACGCCTCACAGGTGTAATAACCAGGAACCCTCGAGCGAATCCAGGCATTAAATGACAACATTACTCTATACATTGTCCAGAAAAATCGAATCCCCCTCACGCTATCGCTGCTGGTGTTCCGGTCCCAATTAAGAAATAGCACCAGAATAAAAATCAAAAAACGACATGGTCCCCAAGATCAAATCCCCAAACACTTATTCCATTTGCTAAGGTTGGGTCGCAACAGTCAAGGAATGATTCCAGAACAATAAATAAATAAAAATTTTACACAATCTCGAATTTAATCAAAAACATGACCATGAAAACTTAAGCTTCTGTTGTATAGAATGATGCAAGGCCCAACGGAAAAACCCAATCCGAGGATAATCGTACAAAAATAAGATGCGTCCAGATGTGGAACGACACCCAGTCCCTCTTTAACCACCAGCACTTAAAAAGGGAAAAAGATCACAGTAACTAAACATGAAAGGACATTGCCAAGAACAACATTCACATGCCAGTAATTGGATTCGCAATGCCATTAAACCACAATGAAAACTACTAGGAATATAATCACAGGCTATTCTGAAATTCCACAATCTCCATTACCCCCATCGCAGGATGAATTCCAAAATTCTACTTTTTCTTATCTAGATAACAACAGAAGTAACAAGTATTTAATGATTCTAGACAGATTCGCCAGGGCAGGATGGATTCGCCATTACATCCAATTCAGGAAGGTCCCAGTTCTTTTGTAAGTAATAGAGGTAAAAGGGTCATGTTTATTGTCGCACCATTTAGCCATTACCACACATTTTCTATGTAAATAATAGGGTGAAATTCAACACAGTAACTACATAAATAACAACGCAACCATGTATATTCTACCAGGCATTAAAACTATATCAGTGATTGTCATTGACTAAAAATTTATACAGCAATAAATGAAATGCGAAAATACCAATCCGAGCATCCTACTCTACCAAATATTGAGCGTACCTTTTTCCTTATTGCCTGCCTCTATGACGTCCGCGCACTCTATGCCGCTCTCGCTCATCGACCGTCGAGGCTGCACCGGTACCTCCCATCCAATCGCTAGGGGTACTCTGCTTGCCCCTTATCCCCCCAAGCCACAAAGGGGCCACACACTATCCAGATGGTACGTCTAGCTTCCAGCTCACCTCGCAAGGCTGAGCTACCACTCCTATCCGAGCTGAGAAATCCCAACCCCCCACAAGTAATCAGTGAAGTCACAATTCCGGTAACGTAACGTTACGCTAACAGTCGATCCCCTACTTCCTCCTCCTTCCTCTCTTTTATAGATTTTTTGTCTTTGAAACTTTCCTTAAATCTCTTTTAATTTAAGTTTTAATGAAAATCTTCTAAAAAGTTTCCATTGTACAAGTGTCAATCATCCCCCACTTTCGTCCAAAATTTATTTTCTTTAATTTATCAATTGTCTCATTTCCCCTCACCCACCTAGAGTTGCTCCTAAATTTACTCCTATGTGTTCCTAGATTCCCTTACAGGTTTAAATACTTTCCCTAAAATGAAGTTGTTATTTTAGTTCAATTTAGAAGGTTCTTAATTGCAGATTCCTTACTATGTTTACCTCGCTTTTTACCATAATTTCCCTTCTTTCCTTTATTATGTTTCCTCCATTCCTTAGTTTCCTAATTTTTATTTTTCCCTTCTTTCCCCTTTTTATTAGAGCCAAAATGGCAGTTGCGCTATTTAATCTTTCCCTTTTTATTATTAATTTAATATCCTTTGTACTTTCCCAAGTTAACAATTAAATTCTCCTTTAGAATTTTTTATTTTTTTTATAAATCCACTAGTTTTAATTAAATTCTTACTCTCTTCATTTTACCCCAAATATTTTTTGAAGACTAAAACTATTACTTAAGTGGTTTTTAGTTTAAATTTTTTATTTTTTTTTTATAGGGTCCTTTTTCTTAAGGTTAGACAAAAAATTTACCCTAGAGAAGTTTTAGACTTAGGACTTAGATTCTGAACTGGGCGACATTTAATTAGGGAGGTTATTTAAGAATTTCTCAATGTGTTAAATGTCTTAGGGCCATCTAGGTTATGTCCTTCATCAACAACGACGCGACGTGCCCTTCAGGACGCACCACGTTCTCCAAGGGTGCCACTCGCGTCGTTTGTTTCTTCTGCGCGACGTGCCCTTCAGGATGCACCACGTGCTCCAAGGGTGCCACTCGCCAACTTGAATGATTGGTAGACATCAATAACCCCTGGAGTCAACACTCCGCCAGGTGAACTTGTGGGAGACTAAGGGATTCTAAGGAATAAGGCCCCTGCCTTATTGCGCGCCCCTTAGAATCATCATGATCGACTATCGCAGTCTGCCCTCATGGCATCGTGGATCCTCTCGAACTAGGTAATCGTTAACCTACAATTCGATCCACGGCGGGAGTGCTAGTAGGTTGTGGCAGAGCTGTTGTCCACACCTCTCCCTCAACCTCTCTGGTAATCATTTGTGGCCCCTTTACTCCATATGTGAGTCTGGTTGGCAAACTATCGTTAGCCTTCATCATCAACAATCGTGTCAGAACATGTCCACATCATATCATCAAATCAAATGTACTAAAATCACAGTAAACAATCAACCCCAAAAGCACACTCCCTGACTCGATCCGGAGTCCAAGGGGTCCCGTCGATGCCTCTACACCCTCAAGGTCAAAAACACTGCACACTCAGTAAAACCGAGTCAATAGCACTTGTCCATGTCAAAGCAGTAAAACATCATGTCATGTATCATATCACATCATAATCAAGGATAAATGTTTTCTTATCATAAAAGTCCAGATCACTTGCGAGCAAGTGTCCTCAAAGAATAAGTTTTCTCAGTGCGCCAGAGCGGGATGTTACACGATGAATTGGAAAATTCTTTTATCGGAAAATGGAGAGAAAGGAAAGATCATCTATACTATCTAACCGAGTTTGGAGCTCTCAGAAAGAAAATTTTAGAATCAGTTCTCAAGTTTACCCAAAGGTTTAATAAATTATATAATAAAAATCCAGCTGAGGTTAAACCTTCTCAACCTGCAGCGAAAGTAAATTTTGTTGGGTATTTCGATCCTAATTTCGCTCTATTGTTGAGGGAAAGTATATCTGTAGATCTCACTAAAATGCAGGATGGTGCTTTAGAAATTGAGTCAAACATGATGGCATTAGGAAAGTTAAAAACAAATTTTGAAACAGGAAATAAAGAAACCAAAAGGTACAGAGAACAAGGAGGGCCCTCAGGATCTAGGAGGTCTTCGAAAGACAATATGGATGACATGGCGAGAATATTTAAAGAATTGTCGAATAAGATCTCAAGAATGGAATTGGACCAATCAAAGAATGATCATTTCCCTAGAAAATATTTCAGAAGAAATCCTAACCCTCAAACACAACAAAGGAAAATTAAGAATGAGGACCAAAAGATTCAAGCCCCCTTCAAAAATGAAAATTTTATAGGAGGAGAAGACATGCAAGATTTTGAGGAGTTAGAAGAAGACATAAATAATCTTGGTGATGGATGCCAACAACCTTACTTGACAAGACAAGATTATGAAAAAAACTTAAACACAGAATACAGATCTAAAAATAACAAAAACAACAATATTACAGAAGATTCATCTTATCAAGGGATCGTTGATGATATAATGGCTAAGCTCCACCAGAAGTACAATATAAGGCCTAGAAACAAGAATATCATAACCACCCCAGTAAAGAAAATCCTTCCAAGGGGGGAAACAGATGAGGCAGCTTCAAAAGTTTTTGAAAAGCAGATTGTTAAATTCAAGACTGCTAACACATGATCTACCAAGACAAATCTTGCAGAAACACCAGCCAACAACACAGGGAAAGCAGAGGTTCTTGTGGCTGAAACAAAAACCTCATAAAAAAACAAAACTGAAAAGAAAGGACTAGAAGCTCAAACCACATAATTTGATAAGACTACATGAAGTTTCAGTCTAGAAAACAAAATTAATAAAATCAAAATCCCTATTCCTTTGGTCGAACTAGCAAAAAACCTTGCATACAAGAAACAAATTGATAAATTTTTCAAATACTGAAAGTCAGGCTGATGTTATAAACTTGGAAGATGATAAACCGAATATAATCTTTGGTCCACACTTTGAAGGTGCTAGAGATATCATCTCTCCTTTTTATATTACCTTAACTGTGCACGATTGTCTGCTTCACAATTGTATGTTAGATTTGGGAGCCTCTCACAACATGATTCCCAAAGGTATTATGGATAGATTGGGTCTCAAAATCACTCGACCATACGGAGACTTATATTCATTCGATTCGAGAAAAGTAAAATGTGTGGGTATGATAAAAGATCTAGTCGTTAATCTTGCTCAGGTTCCTGTGAAAAGCGTTCTGATGGATGTAGTTGTCACTGACATACCCCCAAAGTATGGCATGTTGTTATCCAGGTATTGGGTTGCTAAGATTGGAGGATCCCCTCAATTGGATATGACATACACCACAATCCCAATCTTCAAAGGACATTTCACACGCTTATACAAAGAGACGAGGTTGGTGTTTACGGTAAGTGATCCGTTGAAACCAGAGAACTACCCTGTTTATATTGATGATCAAGATTTAGGGAATTTTATTCTATATATTGACGATGATATTGATGTATGTATAGAAGAAAGTTGTACAGAAAAAGAAAAAGAAGAAAAAATAAATAAAGATGTATATAGTTTCGAAGTTTGGAAAATGTTTTCTGATGGTGCTTCATCTTGTGAAGGAGCAGGAGCCATAGTGTTGTTCGTGACACCTAATAACAAGTTCATTATACCTTTTTCTTATAGACTACAATGGGACATTGATTATACTAACAATGTATGTGAATATGAGGCTTTAGTCCTAGGATTAGAAGCTACCATAAAATTAAAAATTAAGAACTTAGAAGTCTACGGTGATGTTGAACTGATTATAAAACAAATTAATTGTCGATACCAGGCTAAGCACCCAAGGTTAATATCTTATAGGAACTATGCTTGGGATATAATTGATAACTTTTTCTCATCATTTAATGTTCATTACATCCCTAGGAATAAAAATCAACGAGAAATTCGTTGGCTAAAGCAGCCTTGACCTTCGCACCTCCAATGGTTTTCAAACTCAAATATCATATAGAGATGAGACATAGGACTTCCATACCAAATAACATACAACATTGGCAGGTTTTTGAGAATGATGGAAAACTCAAGAATTTTTTAGAAATGATAGATGATTTTGCTGAAACACATGTCGACCAAGAAAACCATAATGATCCCGCTTGGATCATGCAGGAAGGGGAAGATCCCCAAGAGTTTCAAGATAAGATTTCTAATCAGCATATTCTTATTTTTAAAAATAATCAAATACCCAAAGGTCTGATACCCTTAGAGAGGTTATTTAATCATGATGATATCCCTTTGAAGTCCACTTTACAGCCTCAACCAGAAGAGGTTGAAGATTGCGATATAGGTACCGAAGAAAATCCAAGGTTGGTAAAATTATCTAAGTACCTTCCTCCTGAAATAAAAAGTAAGTATGACGAGTTAATTAGACAATATAAATATATTTTTTCTTGGTCTTATGAAGAATTGATAACCTATGACACTACTATAATGGAACACAAAATTCCTCTAAAACAAGGTGTCAAACCTTTTAGGCAGAAACTCAGACAGATTAACCCTGTTTTACCATCGATGATAGAGAAAGAAGTCAAGAAACTTATGGATGCCAAGATTATTGTCCCACTGAGATACTTCGAGTGGGTAGCTAATTTAGTCCCAGTAAGAGAGAAAAATGGTGAAATCAGACTGTGTGTAGATTTTAGAAATTTAAACCGATCATCACTTAAAGACAATTATCCATTTCCTAAGATGGATCACATTTTAGAGAATGTAGTTGGAGGTAACATAATGTTTATAATTGATGGCTTTTCAAGCTACAATCAAATTGCAGTACATCAGGATGATAAAGAAAAAATTGCATTCACTACCCCTTGGGGTACCTTTATGTATGACAAAATGCCTTTCGGTTTAGTGAATGCAAGAGCAACTTTCCAATGAGCTATGGGCATCTCTTTCATGAACGAAAGAGATATGTTTTTTGTTATTTACCTTGATGATCTAACTGTTTTTTCTAAATTTGATGTAGAACATCTAGTACACCTCAAGCAAAATTTCAAAAAATGTCGCAAATTTGGTTTGTCTCTGAATCCCAAGAAATCTCATTTTGAAATGCAAGAAGGTAAAATCTTCAGCCATATAGTGTCTAGGGATGGAATTAAGATCGACCCGAAAATGATCGAGGCGATAGATACTATAAATATTCCTAGAAATGTAAAATAAATTCAGTCATTTTTAGGAAAAACAAATTTCTTGAGAATATTTATCCCAAACTTTGCTGAAATCGTAAAACTGATTACAGATATGCTTAAGAAGCACATCAATGTTAAGTGGACTACTGAAGACAAAGCATCATTTCAACGTATCAAAAGGGTTATAAGTGAAGCACTAGTACTGGCAAGCCCAGATTATACGAAGGAGTTTCTGATTTTTTCTTTCGCCTCTGACACACTAGCGCAGTCGTACTATTACAAAAAAATGATGAAGGTTTTTAGAAACCGATTGCATTTTTTAGTAAAAGTCTCAGATATGTTGAGCTAAAATATGACATATTGGAAAAACAAGCTTATGCAATGGCGAAATCTTTCAAATCTTTCAGAACTTACATATTGTATTCAAAGATCATTGCTTATGTAGTTACCAGTTATGTTAAGGATATACTGGTGCAACCTGATAGTGATGGAAGGAGAGGCATATGGTTAGCCAAAATTCAAGAGTTTGACCTAGAAGTTAAACCAACAAAGCTCATTAAAGGTCAAGGTTTGGCTAAATTGATGGATGAATCAAATTTGAAAGCACTTGGAATAAATCATCTGCAAGAGAACAAAGGATTTTTAGAGATAGATGAACTCGATGTCACAGTGCCCACTACTGAAATTCTACAAAAAATATCTTCTTCATTTTGGTACCATGATATTATTTCTTATTTACTGACTCTTAAGTGTCCCAGTGAAATAACCCCATCTAAAGCTAGGAAATTGAAGTTACACGCTATCAAATATTGTATTATAGATGGTAAATTGTATTGGAAGGACCCCATGGGTTTCCTACTGAGATGCTTAGTAGAATCTGAGACAAAAAAGGTTATAGATGAATTCCACAAAGGAGTATGTGGAGGACACCATGCTTGGCAACCAACAACTTATAAAATCCTAAGAATCAGGTATTACTAGCCGAAATTATTCACTAATGTAAACACTAAAGTCTGAACTTGTAATCCTTGTCAGTTGTTTACAGGAAAGCAGAAAGTCTCGGCATTACCTTTAGTGCCAGTTAGAGTTGAAGCTCCATTCTAGCAATGGGTTATTTATTTTATTGGAGGAATCCATCCACACTCGAGTTCTCAACACAAATGGATTCTAACCGCTACAGACTATTTCACTAAATGGGTGGAAGCTATTCCTACGCAAAATGCAACTGACGTAGTAGTGATAAGCTTTTTGGAGGAGAATATCCTGTCAAGATTTGGTTGTCCCCGAAAAATAGTGATTGATAATGCTCAGGACTTCAAGTCCATGACCATGATAATCTTTTTCCAAAAATATAATATTATGCTAGGACACTCCACGACCTATTATCCACATGGAAATGGATTAGTTGAGTCATCTAACAAAATCCCGATCACTATAATTAAGAAATTAATGACCGAAAATAAGAAAGCATGACATGTGCATTTAAAGTATGCTTTATGGGCTAACAGGATAGGCACAAAAAGGTCAATCGGAATGTCTCAATTTCAGATAGTATATGGTACTGACATCATTTTACCAATAAATCTAGCGCTACCAGTAATGAAACTCTGGCAAAACTCACAAGAAGAACCAAATGAAATTACCAGGAGGATAAATCAGTTGATTGAAGTTCAGCAATATAGGGTGGAAGTAGATGAAAATCTATAGAGGTATCCAGGTAATATGAAAGCCTTATTTGACCAAAAAGCTAAAGACAGAGAATTCCTCCCTGGTGATTTGGTCCTAAAATGGGAAGCCAAGAAGGAAGATTCTGGTAAACATGGTAATTTTGATCAGATCTAGTGTGGTCCGTACAAAATTATAGCCTCTGAGGGAAAGAATGTAATTTTATTAGAGAATCTCAACAGAAAGATTCTTAACGCCCCTATCAATGGGCAGTACCTTAAGCACGTCATGCAATAATATGTTTCTGAACTCTCATTGTACATACCAGATGTTTTCCTGCTTTGTTTATAGTTATCTTTCTTTTGGTAAGTTTTTTTATTTTTACTGTAAATACAAAAGGTCGACTTAAAACGAAAATAATAAAAAATATATACAAAATAGTCAAAAATTGCAATAAGAAGGCTTCTAATCTACTAGAGTTCCTGACAACTATCATTTTTATCTTATTGCAGGAAACTTGTTGATAAGCCAAGAGACTAGAAATATCAAAAGGGTGACATGCATAGATACTCACGTTAAATGCCTCCTGAAATAGGTAATAAACTAATAGTATGTTTTGGCTGGAAATACAAAGAACTACTAAGGTATGATTTTTTGTCTTAAAAACTCTGATTTAAATGTCCCATGAAATGTAAATGAGTAAGATAGTAATCTCGTGTTTACTAATATTACCACTAAAATTTTAATCAAAGAAATGAAAAGAAATTTTAAATTTAATATATATATATATATATATATATATAGATATATATAGATATAGATATATATTTCTGAACTCTCATTGTACATACCAGATGTAGAAGATTCTGGTAAACATGGTAATTTTGATCAGATCTGGTGTGGTCCGTGCAAAATTATAGCCTCTGAGGGAAAGAATGTAATTTTATTAGAGAATCTCAAAAGAAAGATTCTTAACGCCCCTATCAATGGGCAGTACCTTAAGCACGTCATGCAATAATATGTTTCTGAACTCTCATTGTACATACCAGATGTTTTCCTGCTTTGTTTATAGTTATCTTTCTTTTGGTAAGTTTTTTTATTTTT
>ML818700.1:95970-109815 GCA_009831015.1 Picea engelmannii | reverse complement strand
CCAGTTGTTCTCAATCAAAATATTACAATAGTAGGGAGCCTAGCTCAACCATTCCACCCTTACAAAATATCAAAACTTCCTATATATAAGCAGAACTGCTGCAACCATCAGGAGTGTGATCAGATTGATGCATTCAAAGTTTTCAGTCAACGTCTTCTCTGTCAGACTGTGCAGACAGTCTTCTGTTTGTCAGACGCGAGATCTAAATCTGCCAGTCTTTTTGTCTTTCCATTTATGTGCTCAGACGACGTTCCAACCACCTCCCTCAATTTCAATAATTGTTTTTTCGCGGGATTGCGACGCGACTTAATGCTCAGGGGAAAACCACGTGTTTCTCTTGGATAGGATGTTATATGAGCATGTGATTGTGGGGCCACTTAAAGGTGGTTTGGATTTATACCGCTTTTGGTCCCGCAATCCATCTCCCTTCGCCACACATCGCTCTTGACTTACCATGGTTTCAATTGTGGGACCGCTCAAGAAAATTATCATCCGAGCATGTTGCATTCCATCAATGGACTTTGGTCATCAATATCATGATCTTGGATGAGGCTCTCATGATCAACGGCTTAAATCTTCCCCCTCCAAATCAATGGATCAAATCTTCCCTTTCAAAACAAAGGCTGAGATTTGCTTCACGGATTGGCCTTCGGGCCTTTCAATAGTCAAACTTTATTTGTTCCAAGAAAATTCTCCAGAGCTAGGGATCTAATGACACATGGCTCTTGATGATCAATGAATCAGATCCATTTTGGGACTTCGGGACTTCGGGCCTTCGGGCCTTCGACAACTTCAGAAAATTCGGCATTGAAAGATTAAAACTACCTTCTGCTCATGCTTCAATCCCGAAACAGACTATTAAGACAGAAGGATCAGTGACAGAGGCCAAGGAGATGAGAGCTCAAACACAAAGGGGAAAAAAATGACTTTGTCAACTAAAGGGGAAAAATTGATACTTGGTCTGCGAAAAAGATAGAGACAGGGCAAAATTACATACTTAGGTAGAAACCACAAAACCACAAGAATCTGACAAGTTCATGTGATAACACCGAGACACAAGAAAAACCAAGTATGATTGTAATATGTTAGGTGGAAAATAAATTTAACCTTGCTGTCCCTAAATGCAACAACAATAAATGATATATATCAGCATGTAAAAGATAATAAGAGCTGTAAAATAAGTGCTAAAAATCTAGTTGAATAAGCAAGAGACAAGCTAGTATAGACTAGTTTAACTCAAGAATGAAAGAGAAATAATTTAGCATAAGAGTACAGTTTTCATAAACAAGTTACTTCAGTGATATTTATCAAAAATATGGATGTAAAAAAAAATCATTACATCAAGAATATAAGCCACCAAAAGTCCTCAAAATTTTCCAAAAAGTGCGCTAGGCCTAGTAGTTTAAGTGTACAAACTTTGAGCAATTTTCAATGGTTGATTAGAGAGTTATTGAAGAAGTTATATTAGGGTTTATGCAACCCTATTGGATGAAAATGAAATTTGTAACATAAATAAGAATTACTTGGAAAAATATGACGCCCTAGGGGCATAAGCAATCCAATAACATATACAATTGATTTCACTTTCAACAACTTGAAAATGTCGTAAAATCATGTTACCCAATGCAATTAATTTTATTTCTCCTATGAAAACTCTAGATTAGTTCCTTCAAGATATTGGGTAAATGGAGTCTTGTATTGTAAGATTTAGATGCAAAATATCCATAGGGGTGTAAACACTCTTACTCTTTAGGGCATGCAAATCAAACTTAGGTAAATCTAGGAGGGTGTACACCCTTCTACTCCGCCTAGCAACCTTGCAAAAATGAATTGTCAACTAACAGATGAGATGAAGCTTAATGGAGGGTGTATGCAATTATACTCCTCCTAGGGTTTCAACCAATAACATTCATGAAACAAGAAAGAAGAACTAACAATTGCAGATTTTCCTTACTGATTTCAAAGAGATGCAAGATGTAACCCTAGTTCACCAAGCAAAAACCATTCATAAGCAAGCGAAAATACCTCCAAGAGGTGCGCACCACCTTAGCTCCACAAATGAACAAGATAATTCACCATAAGAAATTTTCACAAGAGAGAGAGACCAAATTTCCCAAAGAGGGTGCAAATTTCCGCCAAGTAGTCTTCTCACAATTGGAGAGATATGTTAAAAATGAAATTCAGATGATCTCTCTTTATACAAAATGTTTAATTGATAGTTTTTCCACTTAGCAAGGGAAAAACATAATATAAGGGGTCAAAAACCCTTATCTTACCCCTTTCTCAAAATAATATTAAACAATTCATCTTAAAATTCACTTTGGCACAAAAGAATCCCTAAAGTAAGATGATGTCACCCCTTAAGGAGATGTTTTGGCACTTGAGCAACTTATTGGAGAAGATGTGGAAGTCATTGGGGCTCTTTGAGCCTCCTCATCATGTGCTAAGTCTTATCCATGCCTCATCCAGTGAAAATATTCCAAGAGTCAGTGTGAAACTCCATCACCACCAAACCCTATCCCCCCTCATGACGTCAACCCTCAAGGAGGTGGCATTTTTCCTCTCCTCGATAATTCATTTGGGTGGTAGGGGCTAGGTTAGGTCTGTCATGATGTCTTCTGGGCCTCCAAAGGAGTGTATCTATCATCTGACATGTGGGTCCTAGGCATCCATCCAGTGGGCTTCTTGCCCCATGAAATCCTAAGCTAGGATTGTTCTCCTAAAACTAGCCACCAAGCAAGGTCCTGCAAAAAAAAGGCTACACCCTCCAAAGATATCAATCCAAAGATATCATGACAAGTGTAAACCACATCTAATAAGTAATACACCTAAACATGTGCATCAAAACTACCTCATCAAATTAAACAAATGCTCAAACCCTATACAATTGACCAAGTTCAAGTATGGGAGGGGTGTCATAGGAGTACTATTGGGTAGACCAAAGCCTTCAAGTAGGGGATGCTCCTGAGGATGGCCTTTCAAGGTTATGTAGTGGATGATGAGGTGGAAGGGGTTTATAATTTATAGGTTGTTGGGTTTCATGACATACAAGGGCTCATATTATCTCATTCATGGGTGCCTTTGTAGAGGGTGTGTAGAACCTTTGTTTGCAATGCACTTTTTCCAAGCCCATCTTCTCTCCATTCTTTATTTTTTTCATTTTTTAAGGAATGAGTTGAATGCCACTTTCCTGTCATGGTGTACAGATAATGGAAATTTCACTCACAAATACCTCATGAAAATGAGAAGGTTGGCTTGAGATGAGACCCTCTTTCTCTCAGTTGTGTAACTGAGAGCCACTACACTGGATTGGTGACCAAATGATGGTTGTTGGCCCTTGGTTATGGAAGGGAGAAAATATCAAGGAAGAAAAGGAAAAATGTGAACTGCGTAGAAGACACGGTGAATGTTAATGGGTTGAAGTGAGAAAAAGAGAAGAAAATATGGAGCGAAGCCCGAGAAAGAAAGTCGTTGGATGAGGAGATCGAGGATGAAATATCAGGAAGGAAGAAGGATTGTGGACAACTCAACAAGTGGAAAAATCCATTGCTAGATGCTTTGGAGAACCGTGCAAGAAGGAAGGAAAGATAGGCTATCGAAGACCTGAAAACGCAGGTCAAGTTGACCTAGGGTTTTGGTATCTAGGGTTTTGACACCTAGGCTTCAGCCTAAGAATGTCGGTGAGCTACTGTAATGTACAAATAAAGGTCAAGAGGACCAGGGTTGGTTTGTTTTCATTATTAATAGTATTGATCTAGTTGTTTTTGGTATGATCGTTGTTGTTATTTGAGAGAAATGCTAAGTGTGAGAGCCTTCTGGTATTGTAAGATCTTCAGCTGGGTGCGAAGATCAACCTTGCAGCTGGGTGTGCAGGAAGGGGAAGAGATAGAGAGAAGAGAGAGATCTGTTGGTTAAGAGCACAGATCAAAACTGGAGAGATAAAGCACATTTCTGTGGACGTAGCCCTAGAGAGAGGGTGAACCACATATATCTGTCTTGTGTGTGTGATTGATGCTGTGTTATTTTTCCTTGATATACTATTATTGCATTGTTGTGATAGATCTGATAGGTGTATGGAGTAGATATAAGTTTATAAGTGATATATGCATGTTGTATTGTTCTGGTATTGGATCCACTTGATATTCCCCTTGGTTGTAGACACTTCTGTCCTGCAACCCCCCATAGCTTCTTCGGGTGAGACTGCAACTACTTCGTAGGTGTAGAAGAAAGGGCCAGTAGTTAGGGATTTTTGGTGCTCTCTTGTAGATGAACCCTGGGTCTACCCCTATGCCAACAAATGGTTTCGTTTCCAGGACAAGAATCTTCTTGAGGGAATGTCAAGGTGGTTCCCATCAAAGACAGAGATTCAAAAGTTGATAGAGGATCAAGAAAAGGACTTCGCTGAAGCCCACAACAAGAACCCTAATCTGAGTACAGAGGATTGGTTGGAGAGACATATTTTTATTGATATACATGAGATATTCTTTGGAGGAATCCATCAGGAACTATACGAGTGGTTAGCCAGGTTGGCAGATACCTAGTTTGGGGTCAGATCTATACCTCCCGTAGTTTGGACATCGACACTGATCAAGAAGGTCAAGAGAGTTGATAATGTCATGTTAAGAGTAGTGGATCATTGGTTCAATATCACCATTGGAGGCTACATCACCGAGTTTATTGTTGACAGAGTAGAGTCATATAGCCAAGCCGAGAGATATTTTTTCAAGGAACCCAAAGGAAAATTTTTACACTTTCTGAAGTTGAGAATCAAGATGTTGTTGCATGAGAAGAACATCTTGAAGATAAAGTAGATTGGTCGAATTTGAAAAGGCTAATGTTCAAAAATTCAGACAGTGACAACGACACAGAGGTTGGCCATACACGCAGTGAGAGAGTGTTCAGAGAAGTTCATCTTGCGAATCTGTTCAAGAAGAACTACGAAGATGAGGGTTTCTACAGTGGAGAAGAATCATATCTGACCGACGAAGAGCATTCAAAACCCGCTAGGGTAGAGGAAGAGGAAGCCGAAGAACTTCGTCGGGACGAGCCAGAAACTCCAGGAACTGCGCAAACTGTTGAAGTAAGTTCTATTACCCCTCCTATTGATTCAGTAGTATTAAGCAATCAGAGTAATCCAAGCCACCAGAGTCTCCAGAGCACCATCACTAGTAGTCCACCACATACTCAGCCAAGGACCCTAGGAAGATATATGGCTTATGAGATGAGACTTCCTATCTTTAGGGGAGATGGATCTAAATATCCTAACCAACACTGGTTCCTATGTGAAGCCGTATGGAATATTAAGAATGTCACCAACAAAGTAGTTCAAAGAACCCAGTTTAGTACTACCCTAAGAGATTATGCACTAAGTTGGTACATGAAGCTTGTCCAAGGACTTGCATAGCCTAAGCCACTGAATGCGATCAAGAATGCGTTGATTTCATAATTTAAGAAACCTAAGTCAGAGTCCCAATGTATTACAAAACTAAAGGAGATAAAATAGAAGGTATCCAAGGGTGTTCGATCAGAGATTCAAGACCCTAACAGGACGATTGACTTTTCAGATTCTAGATGAGCAGAACAAGGAATGGTTCATTGTTTCCCTCTTACCACACATCAGAGTTCCTCCGATGTAGTAGAATATTGCTTCACAGGCTAAGGCGTTGGAGAATTCCATGCAGTTAGAATCAACCCCTATGGGAGAATCCAACTTAGGTATGAGTCGAATCTTGAGTCAACTAACTAGTTTGTCTTTGCAGGTTGAAGATATGAAGAAAGATAAGGGAAAAGATAAAAGAGAAGACATCTGGTGTGTTAGATGCAGATCATAAGGCCATGACAAGGATCACTTCCATTTATTCAATGAATACTTGGCCTCTGGAGCCCCGAGCCCTTTGAAGCAAGTCACCTTACCCTGGTGTGAGGTATGAAGAAATAGGGATCACCCTGGTGAGTGTTATTACATGCAAAAATATGTTCAGACACCCATAAATTTGTATTGCACGTTCTATAAGTCTATGGGACATGATGATAGGGATTGTAGGGCTTATGATCTCATGCATGAAAGGTCAAGAGACATATAAAAGATTCAAGGTGAAGTACAACAAGAAGGAAAATCTACGCAATACAACTCCTCCGGGAGAGTAAACTTCAATCGTCACGGTGGATTCAGAGGAAGAGTATTAGGAGGAGGTATGGGTCAAGGCCGAGGACAGATCATCTATTATAATTGTTCACAACTAGGACACTTGGCAAGGGACTGTCAAAACCCTTGGACTACTTGTGAATACTGCAACTCCTTCAAGCTTGTTATTGAAGAATGTCCAGCACTGCTAGCTAAACTTCAAGAGAAATGAGGACCTCAATAGAACACACAGATACAATTGATCAAAGTTGAATCTTGTGGAGAATACCCTAGAGTCATTGTTATTACTAGAGGAGGCGTTGTTACAAGAGATGGCAGAATGACCCAAGGGAAGACTATAGAAGATTAAGTAATTAGGAAATCTGCAGAGAAGACCCAAACCTTTGATGCAAAGAAAAAAAGAAAAATATTTGAGGAAGCAAGAAAAGAGTTCAAAGGAGACCAAGGTTCTTCATCAAAGACAAGACCCGAAGTAAGAGAGTATGGAATGCCTCAAGCATTTGATCGGTCTGCTTCGCCAAGAGAAGGAAAAGAGGTAAGCAAGATCATGGAATTTCTATATACTTGTGTTAATTTGATTTAGGATGAGAGAACTGTCCAAGAACTACAGAATTTAATCAGAAAATATGAGCTAGGAAATATAGACCCCTTATTGAATAGGGAAGTACACCAAATCGGTAAGAAGAGAAGGAACAATAAGGAACTATATTTGAATGATCAAATAGGCGAATATGATATAGATTATGTAGTCCTCGACTTAGGGTTGGAGGTCAATGTCATGACAAAGAAAACCTAGGCACTGATGGGAAAGCCATAGTTTATCTATTCCCCTATCAGGCTTAGGATGGCCAATCAGCAAGTTGTAAGTCCATTTGTTAGACTGGAAAATGTCCCTATGGACATTGATGGAGTAAGAACATTTGTAGATTTTGAGGTAATTGAGATAGTTGATGACATCTTCCCTTACTCTGCGTTGTTAGGAATTGATTGGGCCTTCAATAATTCCACTATGGTTGATTTAAAGAAGAGACGTATGACTTTTGAAAAATATGGCCTTAGGGTCATTGCACCCTTAGATCCAGGTGAAGGTCAGTGATACATAGAGCCCATTAGAGAGGAAGACCATGCATATGAACTGGAAAATATATACAAATTAATATCCAAACAACATGATTACATTAATCCTATGGCCAATGTAAACTTAAGTTGGTGAAGTGACAACGTATGCTCATCATACTCAGAAGAAGCACCAGAGAATTGGAAGAATAAAATGTATGAAGTATCTACAATAAGATGTGCTAGACTAACCAGAGAAGTTCGTTGGATTGGCACAACAGTAAGTAACTTACCCACCTTTGATGGTCTAAATCCTTTAGGAACATTCTTGTCAGACTTTGAAGAGAGTGTACCAATGAAAAAAATACCGTTGGCGATGGATGAGTCCCTGAGAGAAACCCAAGCAAGATGGTGGGGGGCACACAAAATTAACATTACAGATTGGGTACAGTGTCGTACCTTGATGACAATGCGGTTCTCAGCACAAGTAGAAGGCTACGAAATTCGATACACAGGTCGAAGCTACCCAAAGGACCATGTGTGAAGCTGTGAAGAAGCCTGGAGCAACGTTCCTCAAGACCAATGGGTACAAAAATTCATCAACACACTAGACATGACACCATATCAAATGGTACCTTCAAGCAGAGTTATGCCTCACCACTACAGATTGGAAAGGTATGACTCAGAATTTTGTAACCACCTTCTTATTTGAAAGTCAATATCCTTCAGTAGATCAAGCACTACAGATTGTCAGACAAAAATTGTTTGAGAAGGCCTCTAGCCTCCATTTAGAGCAAGACGAGGATGAATGGATTGCGCCTCTACAAAAACTGCAAGGATGTTACTGTTAAAATATAATGTATTTGCTCATTTTACCATCGAAAATATCACTATTGTCACCCAACCATAGGTCGAAACCAACCTTTGAGCACCTTAACCTTGATAGAGAATCACTCTGGAAGCAAACCCTAGACTAGATAGCCAAACAAAGGGTAGTGTACCTTTCCCCAAGGATAGCGCAGCAAACAAGAGATGATCAGATAGTCCAAACCATAACCAAGAGATAGTCCAAGCCAAAACGCAATATGCTAGCTGCAACAACTCTCCTCCAAACTTGTGCACAAACTGGGCAATTGTAGTGCGCACAAGTGCTGCTCTGCAATTCTAAGAATGTCTGCCAGAATAAATACTGGCCTCCTGTATTTATACTAATTCTGGCTAACTGCCTGGGCTGACTTCTCATTCTTGGTGTTTATTTACTTAGTATATAATATTTCTTCTGGCCGACTTATTCTCTTGTAGGATAATAACCTAATACCAATTATCCTCTTGAGTCGACTTGTCTTTTAGGGTTATTAGCCAACTCATTAGGGTTTCTTCTTGCTTCCCGAAATATTATTTTCTCGTCAGGTTTACATGTGGAGGTAAATACCTCCCACAACTACCATAATATTAACACTCCCTCCTAGCTAGGGAGGTATTACAGGTAAAGGTCTTGAGCACAAACATACCATTCACCCGGTAGCATCAACATAGTTGTATAGACTATCTCATAACTAGATCATGAGCACCATCATCACCATCAGTGTCATCAGCTGCATCATCTCTCGAAACCATACGCTATCTGAGTAATTAGACATGATGCTGGATAAGTCACTCACACCACAGAGTGGCACAAGAGCCATTCTTGTAATATGGACATATGTCCTAGAAAAATAAATGTCCTGAACCACTTTCCGTCTGGGAAATCTCTGTACATTGATCATCCATCTAGCTGATAGTCTTCAAGGAAATCAGAAAAATATCATTCAATAGAACACAACTATGTCTCTCGATAGTAGTACACAACTACAATCCAGTGGTACACTACCACACCAAGTAGCACACATGTACTTGATCAGTGATGTATAGTCACAAATAGTGGAACATATCCACCACAGTAGTATACATCTATTTTCTAGAGACATACAGTCTTCATAACAATCATCTGATATCAACCTGCACATAAACAATGTTATGATATAAACTGAATTATCTGGGCCATTCTTCCACTCACATCTGTGAGATATTGGAAGAGCATATGTCCTCAAAAGGTAAAACATCAATGATGAGCTATCTGGACTATTCTTCTCAAGCAACGAAGAATAAATGTCTTGATTTATGAGCCTGGACCATTCCCCACCCTGGGCCATTCCTCTGACACTAGACAAAGTTTAACCTGGAGAGAATGATTTTTTCCTAAGGAATGTCTGTCCCTGATTGCTGAACCTAGACCATTCCCCACCCTGGGCCATTCCTCCGACACTAAACAAAGTGAAACCTAGAGAGAATGAATATTCCCTAAGGAATGACTGTCCTGCACCAACCTCCAAAACAGACCATTCCCCATGTTAACCACAATGGGAAATCGTTGTCTTGCGAGGCGGGCCAGTCTTCTTGAGTAACCCTCAAGAAGAGAGATTTCCCTAGACCATTCCCCATGTTAACCACAATGGGAAATCACTGTCTATGGTACATAAAAAAATTCATCAAACCATTTTCATTACAAAAATGACTGTTCGATCTGGACCATTTTCCGAACTGGAAAATGCCTGTCCGTAAAAAATCTCAAACCACTTTCTGAATATGGAAAGGACCTGCTCATCCTGGACCATTTTTCAAACTAAAAAATGATTGTCCATCAATTAATAACACATCAGTGCTCCTTCCCAACATGGGAGTCATCTCTTCCTTTTTCAATAAGGAAATCGCCTCCATGAGCTCCATCTTGAGTATGCAAACGCTTTCATCTTGGATAGAAGCTTTACCAAAATGTTTGCTTATTTACTCATCCGTGGAGATATATATTGGAGAACCACTTTCTCCTTTCTGTAATTCATCACGGAGAATGTAATGCTTGATCTCAAATGTACTTTGGTCTGGAACATTGGTTTTCTCTGAAGGCTTCATATAGCTCTGATCAATAAAGTATATCATTGTTGGATTCGTCTTTGGTTCCTGCTATCTCACAACATCGTGGCAAGGGTCAAACTGGAACATATCCATGTGGCACTTCTTCTGTCATCATGAGATATTTTTCATGGATTGGCAATCCATCTTCTTGATCTTCTGAGTAATCATTTTGATACAATATCTCTATTATATAAAGTCTTCACCATGCTTATGTTGTGCATTGGAGGTTCTCCACCAAGTTGTCTTCTTCCATCTGCATACAAGGGTCTCTTTCTGGTATGCCTCAAAGTCTTGAGGTTGCTTTCATACGCTCTTTTTTCAATTGCTCTGGAGAATAGTCTTTGCATTCATCTGATGTAGAACTCCAACACATGGATATTGCAGATGAATATAATGACTCATGTAGAGGTATGTCTGGTTTACTGGAACGAGTAATCATCATAGTCTTCTCCCTCCATCTAGGAGAACCTCTAGTTCTAGATCTCGCAATGCTTTCATTCATAAGTCTGCCATACACTATTCTTCATCACAAATTTTAGTTCCTCTACTTGATTTCTTTTAGTGATTTCATACCAGGCTGGTAATATTGTGATTCTTGATACAATGGCTGGTTGTTCTGGATTTTCTTTCTTTCTTGGAATCTTCATGTTCTTCCTCATGTTTCTCTTTAGCTCTTGGGTCCATGGAGTTTCTTATAGATTACATGCCCTATAGATTCCACGGATGTGGATGGACAACTCGGGATACTTTAAGGCTGCTCTTTGAAGAAGACTTATTCTAAGGTCAAACTGAACACGTACTGCCTTTCATGGCTGCTACCATGGATATATACTTCATCATCTTCAATGGATCATAGGATTAGCTCCCTCCTAATCCTTTCTTCATGTATGAGTGCATGTTTTTCTTTTGGAAATATATAATCGGATCCCTCCATAATCCACACTTCCGTCTGCATCCTTATTGCCTTCTGCAAGGTGTCATAAGTCTTTCTCCATTTTCTTCTTGATTGTTGACTTCTTCTTGTATTTTACTTGTTCTATTTTACTTCAAGATTGATTTTGATTTCGGCTTATCCTTCAGTTGTTACTTATGTAATAACCTTCACATGAATTCTTTGATGTACTTCATCCTTTCATTTGTATTGTCTGACTTGTAGTCATAATGATAGCAATCTTTTTTTATTTCTTCCATAGGTATAGTTTCTCTTTGAACACATTATATTCTAAGAAGTAGATATGCAAGATATGTACAAAAAACATGGTATGTACAAGAACTATGAAGAGTATTGTTACCTTGTCTTAGAAGAAGAAGTTTGTTTTTTCCTGCTTGGTCTTCTTTGTAGGTTCCTTTTCTTCAACAACTGATGCTTCGTGTGTCCCCTTCCTTTTCTTTAGCTCAAGACAATTATTCTTGTAGTGACCATACTTTCGATAGTTGAAGCATTGTATTTCTGACATGTCTTTCTCTTGATTTGGCTTCTTCCTTGAACCAAACTTCCTTTTGTTCCTGAAATTATTGAATCTTGCTGTAAAGGCTTGATCATCGTACTTCTTTTGGGGTTTATCTTTTGCACTAATCCTTGATTCTTCTTGAGAATAGCAAGTCCAAAGTTATTCAAATGTAGGATACTCCTTCCTTGTGTTCATGCTTGAAACAAATGCCTCCCATGTCTTGGGAAGACCGTTGAGTACTATATTTACCAGTTCCTTCTCTGAGATGATCTCTTCAATAACTTGTAGTTGATATCTTAACTGAGAGATCCTCACAGGGTATGATGTTATGATGTCATCATCATTCATCTTCATGTCATGGAGCTCATTCTTTAGACTCATTACTTGTCTAATGTTTCTGACTGAGAAGAGGTTTGTTAGGGCATCATACATCTTCTTCAATGATTCAAGATGGGAGATGTAGGGTATCAAGTGGTCTTTTATAGAGTCCACTATGATACTCATGGAATTGATGTCATTGTCTTTGAACTTCTCCATAACTGCAATGTTATGCGGTTCATTCTCTTTTCCTTATTCAAACTCGGGTTCCAAGATCTTTCCTTTCACGATATCCAACACTTTATTCTTGGCAAGGATGAGTTCAATCCTTGTCTTCCACGCTTTGAAGTTCGAAGCTCCATCTAATTTGTTTTCTGACTTCATAGAGTAAGTCATGGATGCTTTGACTTGGTCAACCCTAGATTTGACCAGAAACTCAAACTTGACGTCTTAGCTTGTTGATAGTACCAGGAGGTGCGCTAAGCTGGGGTGCACTAGTCTATCTGGAAATTAGGTCAATCCCTTCACTTAAGGTGCCTCAACGAGAGGATTAGGGTTTCTTCAACTACACCTGCTAGTAACCCTAGCGGTAGTGCTTTGATAACTGCTCCTGCTAGAAACCCTAGCGACAGTTCTTCAACGAGCTTAGTATCCTTATGGATATTCTCCCTTGTAGTGGTTAGACTGAATGGAGTAGGTATGGGCCCATAAACTATTAGAATATAATGGATGTGCTCGTTTTAGCATCGACAATATCACTATTTTCACCCAACCATAGGCTGAAGCCAGCCACCGAGCACCTTAACCTTGATAGAGAATCACTCCGGAAGAAAAACCTAGACTAGATAGCCAAACAAAGGGTAGCACACCTTTCCCCAAGGATAGCGCACCAAACAAGAGCTGATCAGATAGTCCAAACGATAACCAAGAGATAGTCCAAGCCAAAACACAATCTGCTAGCTGCAGTAGCTGCAACGACAACTCTCCTCCAAACGTGCGCACAAACTAGGAAACTGCAGTGCACACAAGTGTTGCTCTGCAATTCTGAGAATGCTTGCCAGAATGAAGACTGGCCTCTTGTATTTATACTAATTTTGGCTAACTGCCTGGGCTGACTTCTCATTCTGGGTGTCTATTTACTTAGTATATAATATTTCTTCTGGCCGACTTCTTCTCTTGTAGGCTAATATCCTAATACCAATTATCCTCTTGAGCCAAATTGTCTTCTAGGGTTATTAGCCAACTCATTAGGGTTTCTTCTTGCTTCCTGAAATATTCTTTTCTCTTCAGGTTTACCCGTGGAGTTAAATACCTCCCGCAACTACCATAATATTAACAGTTACAACATCAATACTAATGAAGACGATGATCCAAGAAAGGTGAAGATTACATAAACAGAAGGCCAAAGAGATGTGGAAGGATCGAGAGTTGAGTTACCATTCATTGGACACCCAATCAAGATTAATAAGGTCAATATTGGAACAGAACAGAAACCGAAGCTTGCAAATGTTGGAGATTATTGGGATGATGCCACTATTGACAAGATTACAGAATTATTGTATGAATATCAGGACTTGTTTCCAACCAAGTTCACTAATATGAAGGGCATTAAAGGGCCTATGGGAGAGATGAGGATCCCTTTTAAGAGAGATGTTAGACTAGTCAAACAAAGACCCTACAGATTGAACCCTAAGTACAAAGAGAAAGTGAAAATTGAGCTCGACAGAATGCTGGAAGCGGGGATTATAGAACCTGTGGAAGAGTCAGAGTGCATTAGACCTATGGTGGTACAAGACAAGAAGACATGAGAGATCAAGATCTGTGTATATCTCAGAAAGATGAATGATGCATGTTTGCATGATCCCTTCCCTACACCATTCAATGACGAAGTGTTAGATAATGTGGGAGGCCAGGAAGTATATT